>BOPN01002339.1:120000-137500 GCA_017312705.2 Penaeus japonicus | reverse complement strand
AATGCTAGCATATATGAAAACAAAATTGTCATATTATGTAGCTTCATTATGATGTAGTAAATCACATCTTCCCATGAGTGTGTTTGTACTTACCTGAACAATGAACAATTCATGAAGAGATATGTAAGTGTAATTCACTAACCATTCATTACTTGTCTTTCATACATGTAAACTATAATTATCTTTCCTGTCTTTGATGATAGTTACCCTGGGAATGTATTCACAATTGCAAAACCAGCAAGGCTTTGAAAGAAAGAAAGAAAACTGGCATGGCATATTGATCCTATATTGTAAATCTTGTCTAAAGTCCAATTTACTATATATCCTTACTTGTACTATTATAGAACTTCTAAAAATACAAAAATAGGTATGTTTATAGATTATGTACTGTGTCCATATTTCATATTATGTATGTCTGTAGAATTCAAACCTTTTCTCATATTTCGTGAATAAGAAATGGGTGAAATGAAACTCTCACTTATTCTTGCAGAAAAAAAGCTGTACCCAGTAAGCAAACATTTATGTTCCACTTCATATTTCAAGGGTTTTCACTTCTCTCATTTTCCAGTGAGATACTGCAGTCTGTAACAATTATCTACAGTTGATTTTCAATTTTAATAATTAAATTAAACTGTAACTACAGTTTAACTATGTGCTCATGCTCTTCTTAAAGTGAGATTAAAGATATATTGGAGGCAAGAATATGATATATACATGTTACTTAATGATACAATCAGTTGCTCTACATTTAATAAAAATATTTATTGAAGAGAATATCCTTTGTGTATTATCAGAATGGTTTTGAATTGCTGCAAACAAACTTTAGGAATTTCTTTATCTACATTAAAAGATATTTTGCAAGATCATCTATCATACCTGTACAATTTCCTACACTTGATATTTTGCTGAAAATAACACAAGTTTTGTCATTTTACGTGAACTTACTGAGCTGTAAACTGAATAAGAATCCTTTTAATAAAATTCAATAAAATACATCATTTTGTTGTGTTTAAATGTATCAGATCAACAATGTCCAGAAATGTCTTCATTGACATTCAATCTACACTATATTATTACAAGGAATGATCAGTAACAAATTTGGGATAAAAATCTTTGTGAAGACATTTCTCCCTGGAGAAAGAAAAAACAAAAGAAAAAAAAAATGAATATAATAATTAGCAACTATAATTTTAACTGCACAATTTGAACTTCATATATACCCTAAAACATGATTATTCACTTAAGAGACTGGAAGACAGAATATATATGATTCAATGCACCCCTTTAATTCAGTCTCATTATTACTTGACCAAAGAGTTTTTATGATAACATTATACAAATAGGATACATATTAGTATTTTCTGTTACTCTCTGCACTCTAAATATTGTAAACAAATTCCTTTCATACAGAGAGTGATGACTTTATTAAATGTTCTTAAAATTAAGTAACATTAACGTTTGGGAATTTAGTAAACGCGGGCAATACTGTAGTAAATAAATAGGGAGTAAAGAGGTCAACAGATAGTTCAAATGATTTACTTGACAAGACTTCTACATGACTGATTATGTAAGTTCTTTTTAACTTCAGTGAAAAATGTCTATTCAACATTCACTCAATGATAAATAGGGCTGGGATTGTATTGCAGTATAAACCAGTCGCAACATCAATGCTTTCAGAACTTAAACTATAATTATTACTTCCTCATTTTTTTCTACATAAAATAAATATTCAACAAGTTTTGCCAGCAACAGTTAGAACTTCATAATGAATGCTGATGGAATATATGAAAAGTTTTAGAATACTGGAATGTATATTGCTTTTGCCTACTGGACATGGTTTTTGGCATGTTAATGTTTGATTTTTTCCCCAAAAATAAAGAATATGCAAAACATAATGGTATGCTTCACAGTGAGCATACCATGCTTCACAAATATCTTCAAAAGCTCATGCTCTTTTGGGGCTAACCAGCTTCAGTATGACATTCCTTGACCATATTTCAACTAACCCTCTGCATAAGTTAGATAATGATGAAGAACTAAAACAATCTAACAGTATTCATGAGTGATGACCATGATAGATGAACAAGGATGATAAGTGAGGTTATGTGGTAACTGCATTAAAGCCATGGAAGTGAATGTGCAAAGCTATCAATTCTGGAAGAAAGTAACAGGTTTTTGGGTGTGTTAAAAATATACTTCATGAATGGATTCTGACATTGTACTGCAACCATTACCAGCCCTAATCAAAGTGCACATAGAGCACACTCAACACAAGTTCATCATACATACACCATCATCCCTGCTTCCTGTGCTAGAATTAAAGATAAACAAATATTTACAAATCTTAAATATATGTACATATGTGAACATGCTGGGCAAATAGTGCCAACATAACAAAATACTAAACAGTATCTTTCTACTCTACAAGACCATATAAAACACTTGGTACGAAGGAGACCACTGTGATGTAGATTTTTAGTTATCATTTCACATAAAAATGTCCAGTCTCTCCAGTTTGTTTTTCATTCTGCATTCAAGTACAACGTAAAAAAAGTAATTTGAAATGTTTAAGAAGCCTAAAAAGTTCTCTCCATAAATGTAATGACCAATGGCAGATCTAATATATTTTCTTTGTGACTACAATTTTAAGTAATGACACAAAAAAAGAACACAACATACACTACATCCCCTAACATACATCGTAAAGTAACATTTATTACAAAGGTGAACCATCCAATCATTGAGGATTTTGGTCTTTCTTTCATTTTTTGTTGTATATCCCTTTATTTCTCCATTCACGTATTGTATTTCTGTTGTCAGATGCCCCATAATGAAATTACAAAACATGCAGATTTTCCTCCAAAATTTAATGACATGGCATGCAGAATATATTTATTAGACTTTCATTATAAAAGCATTAAACCTTATGTGTTCAGCTTATAAGTAACTTTTAAGTGCCTGATAAAAGTTCTAAAGATAACATACAATGCCAGTGCTTTATCATATTAACAATAATGAACCAATGGGAACAGTGCATTATTAACAAATAAATTAGGTCCTACATTCAACTTTGACACATGAAACCTGAATCATTCAAGCATTAGGTATAGGTTCAAAACTAACTGCATCCTCTATGATTCTTATCTTCAGGTTTAAGTAGAGGACAAAATGAGGGACAAAAATGAAAAAAGTCATTTGCACTCATAATCATAAATTGTGAGTTGAGCATGTGAATAAGATTTGTAGTGTAAGTGCAAGTATTAGTGAAACAGTGTATGTGCATGAGTGGGAGTAACAAGGAAAGAATACAGAAACACAAGAAGAATAAGGAGAGAAGAAATGTATGCATGTACATCTGAAAAAGTAAATGAATATGATATATGTTAGAAGTTTATGGGCTTGTAAACATAGATGACAATGAGCAGATAAGATATCAACCATAGAAAGAAATACAATCAGCTTTGAATAATCACAATAAACAAGCAATAGCTCGGACAGCCTTATACATAAGTAGTAATTGCACTGAGTTGTGTGTGTTGTACTTATTCATCCTTTTCAAAGGTATAATCAACTTTCATTAATGCACTTATATATGGTCACAGGTCCACATTCACCATATGCACTCTCAAATTCACGCAAACACACACATGAACATGTATATGCACACGTGTACAAATATCGACACACACACATGTACAAATATTGACAAGTACACCTGTACAAATATCGACATGCACACATGTACAAATATCGACAAGCACACGTACAAATATCGACACGCACACGTACAAATATCAACATGCACTCATGTACAAATATTGACACACACATGTACAAATATTGACACACATACATACACACAAAATTTAACCCTACTTTTGGTAAGATCTGTTGCTCATTCAATACAAATAATATCATATGGTTCTGTATCACGACAATTTGTACAAATAAAAATTAAATATAAAGCTAAAAAATTAAATTATTGGCAACATCAACTATGTTAAAAATAATCAATAATGATAATAATAATAATTATAAAACTTCAGAACAATCTGGAAGTCTTCTTCAAAAATCACAACAATTGCAAAGCTTAAATAAGGGATTAAGCTTCCATCAGGTAACACGCCCTTTCCCTTTTGTCTGCACATGAACACCAGCCGTTCCAATGGCTGTTCTTCATTAGTTTTCATAAATAGGGATTAAAGTAAAAAAAAAATAAAAAGAAAGATCCGATGCTACACCTACAAATGACAATGGCATCCTGACTTGTAATAGTAACTTTCTTCTGGTCTATATTCCTCCTATCACATCTTTAGCTAGGAGCAAACAGAAAGAATAGAAGATGAAAAAACAATTATATTAATAACAAATAGGAATGTAATCTACCCACAATTAAGTGGAATGACTTTAGATTGAAGATGGAGAGCCAAGAGAGTATACTGACCAACTTGGCAACTGGAATGTCTTAGGAAAAGCACCGAAGAACTGTCTGTATCAGAGTTTGAAAATGTAAGTAGATATCACAACATACTCCAAGATATACATGAGATCTAGCAACTGAAAACTCACAGGCTGATCAACGTAAAGTTATATATGAAAACAATCTGAGAGGGAAAGTATGAGTAAGAGATGAGATACAGAGAGAGGAGATAGAACAGAGGAGAAATCTAGAATGAAATAGAATTGATGAATTTAAAGGTATAAAATAAATTTATAAATCCATCATCATCAATCCATGAAATGTGTGATCACTTCTGCTACTAAATGACTAGATCATGTGCTACCTGAGCACAATTCTTTGAACACAAAAAAGGTGGGAGCTGAAGGAATGCATTCCACTGACGAAACAGAACCAGTCACCCATGACTCAGCCACAGATGAGGAAGGATCAATGCATAAACATTTTAAACTATTAAAAATGCAAAATATAAGCATGCTGATAATATCACTATTTGCCTCAATAAATAATTACTTGTACATTCAGACTTTCCTTTTTTTCAAAATCCTTTTTTAAAAAAAGAAGCCAATGCTGTACACACACCTGGTAGTACATGAAAAGCTCCCTCTACTCCTGAATACTGCATTTTGTCGCATGACATTCTTCTTTAATTTCTGTTCATCTTTACAAAGTTAATTAGCTTTTACAGATATATATATACTAACAGACATATATATCTATAGTTTTTTTTTTTTCAAATACATATACAATAATTTAAAACAGTTGTATCTTCATAAAAAAGACTAAAAGACAATGTTCCTCCAGTATTATGTTTCTCAAGGCACATTGCACATAGTGCAGAGATTAACTCTGTTAGGCATGCTTTTCTATTTTTGTTGCACTGAATGAAGATGTTTTCACACATCTGCTAACATCTTCCCTTTGGTTTGCATCCTATGCCTTTTTTTCAACAACTGTAAGGCGTCAATGGCTTGCATCTTTTTTGACATGAAAAAAAAAAAAAAGCCACTAAATGTCTCAGGAAGTCACAAAACTCTCCTCTTATTTCCTATGTGTTTTTTTTAACTATCATTCAATATTTTCATTTTCATTTTTGCGTAAAATACAGCTCTGTTGGGAGGTGGCAGGACAGCTCACCCAACACCACATCTGTCCTAGCACGTAGGCCATCCATCCCCTTTGAGCTCCATCACTCACTGAAAGCCTTCTTTTAGAGCCGAAGCGTCATTTCCTGCAGTCAGCTGCTGCCATATATGACCTGCCGCACACCCGTCATAATGTACGAGAGCCTGTGGGCGGACAATCCCTTGAGATCAGCGAGGAACCATGTTGCGCTCTGCAGCCTGGTATTATCTGTGCTAAGCATACAGCGGGTCAGCCATCCAATGGGGGTCCTAAGTATACCATTGACACCTCTGTGTTGCCATACACCGCAGAAACAGAGGGATATAGCTGCTTGTCTGGCAGACCTGAAAGAGATAAAACAAGGGCATTATAGTTTATCTACAAAAAAAAAAATAATAATAATAATTGTAACATGAGAGAAGGAAAAAGGCTATCAATTTAATGTTTGTCAAACTTACTGGTTACTGTGAGGCCAATAATTCAGCAATCTTTACAATGTTCTACAAACTTCTTTATGACTAATCATATTGATAAAAAGGAGAGCAACTAGAACTATGAGACACAGCATATAGTCAGGTATAAATCCCATGTTTTTATAAAAGGCTTACCTCTAAATGCAACACCGAGAAATTCATAATTCTTCTCAAATGCTAAAGTGTTGTCGTCACAGTCCAATATTACTCGTATTCTCTCTCCTACCTGTAATGAGATCAACAATTAATGAAAAGCAAAAATGGTCATCCATTTTTTCTTGGGTACAAAATTACTTTACATTGTATTCTAATGTTTTATCTTCTATTATCTCTCACTTTCAGAGCACATCCATACATTTCTCTGATGTTGCTGTTAACCTATTGACACCAAGGACATGCTCCATTCACTGGAGCTTTATGCTTTGTTTTGTTTTTTGTTTTTTACATACATCATCATTACTTTCATTAGTATCATTATCATTATCATAATATTAATAACTATAATAATGGTAATAGAAATAATTCCCCTCAACCCCAGAAAATTTACAGAATGGGGTAAATAAGTCAGGTCAGGTATTCCTACTAATTATTACCTTGCTGACTAAGCACTTGTGGAACCATCTATGTGCAATAAAAAAATCTGTAAACAAAATGGGTACAGTATCAAATTGCTAAAATAAGAGAATGCAGTGTGCTGCTGTGGATTTGACAGCAACGGTTCCAAACTGCCCCTTGTAAAAGTGATCAAACGCTTTGTCCTCATTAAAAAACATCCAAAATGTAGTATTGTATAACATATTCTGTATAACATATCTTCTTTATGCTCTCAGTTGTTGCTGAGAGTGTGATCACATTCATGACCTTGATGTAAAATGTGGTAATTAAACATGTTCCAATCCCTTTTCTTTTAGATACTGCCCCACTTCCAAAGCATAAAATTTGAGGCGATAAGTTGATGGATTTGATCATTGTTGATATATTTCATAGCATGTAATATACAGTACATCTTTATTTCAATCTGATAATAGTGTCTGTGCTAATTTCATGGGGAGGTAAGATCAAACATTTGGAGGCAATTGAGCTCACTATGATCTATCATTTGATTAGATGCTTACCAAATTACCTGATTTTGGATTTAATTACAATAGAGATAGCTGACATACAGAAAGAAATGAAATGTAACAATTCTCAAGGTACAAAAATAAATTGAAATAATCCCTAAACAACTACCTAATGGCCATACAGCCATTAGGCAATAATGCTCCTCTGAGAGTACAATGTCTTGCTCCACCTCGTCTCATCTTACTGTATTGAAATTGACACACAAAGGTTGCCTGATCTGAGCCTTTACAACCTGCTCAGTTAGACTACCTTTTTCAGTTCTAGAAAATTTCTGTAAAATCAATCACTTAAAATTTGATACTTCTAAAAGAGGTTCACTGTATTTTTTCTTATATAAAAAAAAAAAAAAAAGAGGGAAAAGTGTTTGCTTCTTTTAACCCGTTAACGACGGATGACAAGATAACACGTCTAGTGGTTTTTGGGCTACACGACGGGGACGCGTTACTTTGTCTAGCCCGGGGCGCGGGAGGAGCCAGCGCGCAGCGCTGGCTCGCGGCTAGTGCGGCCGAGAATCCCGACGCGTTAGGCTTATGCATTCAAGAGTCCCGGAATTTTGGTCTATTTAAGCCGGATTGGCCCCGTCGGGAACGGGTTAAGTTCAGAAACAATATGAAGAACGTATAGTACTCCATAGCCTAACAACATCTATTATCATGCATCATACCTAACTGACCATGCACATCAATGTGTAGCTGTCATTTGGAATTACTTTAGTAAGGCTTCCTACTAAGCATAAATTATCATATATAAAAGTGCCTATTTCTAAGATTTCTTATCTCCTTAGTCCAAATGATGATACTAATAAATGGTAACCCTTTCTTATTTTACGTATTCTTACATATGTAAAAAGGAAAAAGAATTTGTATATTCTTACAAATGTAAAAAGGAAAAATATATATTCTTTCAAAATCAGGCATCACTTATTCTACCTACATCTACATAAATGCATACCGATTCATGTCAACAAATTTACTGTTCCAAATATATAATTCCAAGTACAGATACTAATCCTACATTTCTGGCTGTCATACAAGTATTTTAACCCCTATACAGTAGGCTACTTATCAATGGGGTGGGCAAAGGCTCCAGTCAGAAGAAGAAAAAAAAGAAATCTAGCAAATCATACATATATAGATCAGAACAATTGAAAACAATGAATTTGATGACACCAGCCTCAAAATATTCTGGGCAATGTGAGTAGTGGTAGGACAAGGTCAATACAGTCAAGTTGTCATAGCAACCACCTTTCCATAATGACCAAAATTCCATCTTAGAAAAATTGTGTTATAAACAACTAGTATACAATAACCATCTGGCTAGTGGAAAAGAACAGATGTAAAGACCTATAAAAAGAGACCACACCCCCAGTGCTTAAGCAACAAACTATGCTTCCATTCACACTTTTCTGGCCCTTTCCTCACTTGCTTAGCTAAGGTTGGACATCTTTTTTCCAAGAAACAATAAGAGTACATAGCTATTTATTAAAATAAAATATTACTTGCATGAATTTTCAACTGTTGAGATCCAGTAATAGATTCCTCTG
Organism: Penaeus japonicus; assembly: GCA_017312705.2. Classification (NCBI taxonomy): domain Eukaryota; kingdom Metazoa; phylum Arthropoda; class Malacostraca; order Decapoda; family Penaeidae; genus Penaeus; species Penaeus japonicus. Next base: position 128,778 of record BOPN01002339.1, on the reverse strand, counting down.
AGCTATCTCGCTAGTAGAAAGTTAGAGAGAGTTACGACCTGACATCACTCTGGCTGCTTTAATAACCTAGCCAAATTCTTTTTGCCATCATTTGGCATACTTATAATTTTGACAGATCAAGGAATTGCATTACACAGCAATAAGGATTAAAACACGCATAAAAAAAAACTCGACCCATTGTAGATGGGATGCCTAACAACCTAACTGGTCATCAGGACAGGCGGTCTATGACACTAGCAGCACCGGCTAAAATTAGAGTGATGGAAAAGTGTTTTCTCCCCCCAATGGGTAGCACAGAATAGCCCAAACAATATTTTTCCATAAATCCATCATAAAATGTGGGTTTAGGTTGACTTTGGAACCCTGTAGCTCTGGAGCTGGCACTGTTATAGCCATAATACTTCATGATTGTGTGCGCACTTCAACTGTGAGCAGATCCCAATGTCGTATGATGTACACATTGACAGCAGTCTTTTAGGCCTAATTAGAGCAGAGATGTATGACACCCGTACGCAATGGGTTAACATCGTATACTTCTTAACCTGTTAATAACAGGTGACATGTATTTTCATCATACATGACGCAGGAGCTCTGCCCTGATGACAGGCGTCAAGACGTTCAGGGATTTTGGATCAGTGTTATATTATTGTGCTATTAGTAATGATGACAATTGCAGACATAATCATCAGAACTGTCATAATATTATGCAAAATGGGTTTCACCTAACATCTAAAACATAGATAGCACCACTTTCTTCTAGTACCAGCAGGAGAGAGAATCTTGAATGACACCCATCTACAGTCTCTGGCAAGCACTATCTTTATAGAGCGATGGCCCATAGCAAGTTGCTGACCTCTTGCTCTAAAGTAATGCAGATGAAGGAATGTGCCCCTGTGCCAGTAGGGATGTGTTTTATTGTGGCACTTAGTCATAAGCACAAGTTTCCTTTCTCTTCACTACTTCTTCATGTTATCTTCATTGTGGATGGTTATATGTTTCATATTTTTTCACAACAGTACATAAATACGAAAAAATAAAGTTGCTTTTTGTACTCCCCAAAACAGCAATACTTCCAGCACACCGAGTTAAAAAAAAAAAAAAAAAAAAGAGCTGATATGGACCTTAAACTACAATTTTAGCCAACTGCAGAATAGGTAGAGCCTGTGATATGACAGATATGTCTCTAAATACAGTAAAACACACAAAAAATAAAACACAACGGCTCTAGTTCTACAATGAGTGACTAAAAGAGTGTGTGAAAATTTAAGGTATGTTGCGTGAAGCTGCCTTGCTCTGAAATAAAACCCTTCCTGGAGCCTGGGTAAGCAAATCTATCCCCTGTCCACAATGGGTTAAAGAGAGAAAAAAACAAAATAATGTGTGTCTGTTTAGGTGTGCTTCTACTTTTTCATTTTCAAATAGTTTCCCAGTTGAAATAGAACAAATTACAGGGTGGCATATACTTTAGGCACATATCTGATTTATCTGATATATCCAGTAATATAGTAATTAACGGAACTGATGAGCTGAATGAGGTGCATGCAAGACAAGCATTGAATGTCAAACTTACATTTCTCTTTTAGTAAAATAAAATAAAAACAGACATAAATGATTTGCAAAATGACAAATTAAGAACTAATAATTACCTATAAATTAATGAAAATTAAGTCTATGGAGTTGGCAACATTGCAGTGTAAGACTGCATAACGTTGAAAACCCTTACCTGCCCACATATATTTCAAACATAGCTCATTATTTTATAAATCTTCCTAATTTTCTTTGAGAATGGTAAAGCTAATACTTACTGATTAGCTCATGCATAATTGGCTGCTTATATTCCAAGTAATTTCCAAGTATATTCTAAAGTAATATAATCCACATTACACACAAAATGATATCAAACTTAAAGTGAAGTGATCAAAGATACTAAGTAATGGTGTTAGCAAATCAGTGTTTCTGCTTCCCTCAAAAAATTACCAAACGTTATATATGCTAGATACTGATACATTTCTTAAATGTTAAATATGTTTTTAGGGTAACTTTAAAACATTTATATCATATGTAAATACTGATCACTGAAGTTCACCACTAGTTTTAACTCTTGTATCTGAAACACACATCCCTACTCATATTGACAGGAGTTTTCAGTACAAGAGTTGCAAATAGTGAAAATGCTGAGTGGTAAAAACTGAAAGTGGAAGGAACTATACTAAGAATACTCAAGAATTGATTTCTTTAATGAATGGTCCAATGACAATAGCTGTGCTAGTCAGGTACAAACAATAAAGGTCTTAACTTTTTTTTTCTAAAATGGTAAAACTACTTACAAAAACAAGAAACTGATAAAAGTTTATTCAATGGAAGGCTTTAGGCAGGATTGTAATAGAGAAACTAGTCATGGCCCAGATGTTTTGGTTGAATGTTCTAATATCTGCTTTACATCTTATCAAAAAGGTTATTTACTATATTTCACTTATTTCTGTTCCATTATAATATCTATATTTTCACTTGCAATAAAAAAAAGAGAGCTAAATACTGTGCATTTCTAAAAATATATACAATATTTCTGTCTCTTCTTCTTGTCTTTCCTCTTTTTATTTCCTTTCATTAATCTCTTCAATACAGTACAAGTTGTCCCTGTCATATGCAACTGACGGGGTTACTTTGCTTCATAAAAATAACTACTGCTTTGCTTTTTCAAAAATAAATTTCTCTTTGCATTTATGAAACCATAATATTCTTTTCTGAAACTCACTGCTAATATTAATTCAATGTATTTTTACATTTACAAAACAAAATGAAATGCTTCATTTTCATTCATATGAGACAGCAAAATCAAAATGTCATAAATGACATTTGTGCTTTTAACACATAGTGGACGGAAGCAACAAGATGATGCCATAAGAATTTTTGGCTATATGCAAAACATATAGTCAATTTGTCTGTTTTGTTGAGTGGCACTAGGAGTGAGAAGGGGGAGTAGTGTATATGGCTGTAAATATTTTTCTTTCTTTCTTACCATACGAAAATCTTTTGCTAGACTCTGTATTCTTCCATAAATTTGTGATAGTGATGTTACACTAAGTGTACAGCATTTATTCCTCCTTTATGGAGACTAAAACACTAAACAACAGGTATTATTTGTCTAAACAATATCACAGCCGTACCAATACCTGCTATAAGTCTCACAATGTGATGAAACAAATGAGAGGAGATTTTCAGTACTCTTATGTATAAACAATCAGGAGTTGGACATAAAAAAACTGTTGTGGGGCAAAGCTTGAGTCTACCTCATTTCATTAAACATTCAGAAAGGCAGACCCATGGGTCTTAACCCACTGCCCGTCCACAATGGGTTTAGACCCATTGCACAAATGCCTCATGTTCATTTTAACGGTAAGCAGGGGTTTTCTTTTGCCTTTATGTTATTATACAAACTAAAACTATTGAAAATGAAATAAAAGTTCTGAATTGAAAAAACTTATAAAAGGAATTATGGTGCGATAGTACAACACTTTTATAAATCATAAAGAAAATTATAAAACGAGAACAACAGTTGTTATTTTTATGACAAATAATTTAAAGGTCTGCCAAAAATTCTTTAGCTGCATTATGGAAATCCTAGTTTGTCAACCAACTAAGGGAATATATTCAAAAGTCAATCTTTTACTATGAAATATGCAGAATTCCTCCCACAGCTTCCCTCATTCTAAGATTCTTAACAAAAAACAAAAAAACAAAAAAAGACAAAAATAATTCCATCCAAACTGTTCTTAAATCTAAGGAAGGTCAGGCATCATGACATACAATTATCCTGGACCAACCTTCTGCATTATTGAAGCCACATCTTTCTGAACTTGATGAGCAGATACTATAAAGACGTCCTGCAGATGTCTTCTGGTGTCTGCAGAACACATTCAACTTCAGCTTGACTAGCTGTTTCCTTTTAGATATGTCATCTGTTGAACTCCACAGGACAGCTTGTGTCAAAGTAGGTATCAGAGTAATGGCCTTCCAACAAATTTAACTGACATCTTTCTGGGTGTGGATGATCCAGGCCTGAGTTTTCTCTCACCCTTCTGCTGTAGCCCTGGCAAAACATGGAAGAGAGGGTCATTACCTCCACAATCATTCTTAGTCTCTAGCCAGCATACATTATGCATTTTTTGGGCACTCATACAGAAGACTGTTTATCCAGCAGTATCCATCACAAAAGTATTCATCCTCCTTATGAGAAAGCTTCCAGTAGCAAAGATCTGACTCCCATTCAAGAAAAAGTGCCTGGAGCATACAAAGGATCAGTCTGTAGTGTGTCTACCCTTCCCCATCCTGTGTGTCAATCCCTCTTCCAATCAAGCATCTGCTGGCAATACCAAACCTAACTCAAACTCTTTGAGTAGGAAGGAAGGGGGGGGGGGTGAATGGGAACTTAATGACAAATAGGCCATGGAGAGCAAGGAATAGAGAAAGGGAGGGAAAGCTTTAACAGAAAGGAAAATATGAACATAAGCATATGGACACATGAATAATCCCAATACAGAAAGACCCTTTCTCTCCCACAATAAATCTAACCACTAAAGACCACAATTCCTCAACCACCCCCCATCACAAAAATGCTGGATTTCAATAATCATCTAGCACTAATTTGGTCTTTATTGTTTAAAGAAATCAGTTTTACACATTAGAAAATATGTCTCATGCTGGTAAATCAACTAATTGCAGAACAGTCCCCCCTTATGTGTGTGAAAATGACAGGGAAACACTTTGTGCCCTTGAGGCAAAGAAAAGATGCCTAACAGTAACAGATATACAGTTTACACTAACTGTATCTCATTCACATAGAAACAGAGGCAAGAAAATGCCCATCTTATCTTATATCTTGTATCAAATACTTCATTGCATTTCCCTTAATAATACTGGTTAATTAAACTACTACTTCTAATAATAATAACAATAATATAGTCTTCTGCTGCTAGTAATAATGATTATAAATTCATGGTAATAATACTATGTAGCAGGCAGTATCAGTAATAATAGTAGGTAATGGTGATGATGATGACACTAAGACATCATTATCATTATAGTTATCATTATTTGAAAAAGTATTAATAATGGTAAAAATCCTAATAATGAAGTGCCCAAAAAGAACAATAAAGCAACAAATATCTTAAACTTATAATAATAGTAACCAGGCATGATGGTGATGATTACAACAACGATAATGATGATAATAATTTTCATAATAAACTCTACTACTACGTATAATAAAAGCAGTCACAATATGAAGATAACAATTATAGCAATAGTACCAAAAATAATAGTAATTATCAAAAAATTATATACAATAATGATATTAATAACACGATAAGCGGATAATATGAGACAGTGTATACAACTGAATTTTACATTGTCGTAATCCTTGGATTCTTTCTGTCACACACGACTTTTTTTTCCCCCTTTTTTTCTGTGCATGACAATAATGATTCATTAAAATTTAAAAACTTTTCTTCTATGAGATCACACTCCTATCAGACTGGTGTGTTTTTGCAAACCTGTCTATGAAAGTCATACTTTGTTTTTAGTTAACAACCATACATGGATTAATTTGTAAAAATAAGTAAAAATATAGCTTTTCAAAATGAATGTTAGTCACTGAAATAATAAAACCAAAAACACCAATCTCTATTTTCACAATTACCACTATAATGAAGATATAAATAAAGAATAACAATATTCATAAATCAATCAAAAAATTAGTCTTAGACATACATATAGAAAAAAGTAAATAACACTTGGAATTGATAGATTGTCAACCCACTAATGTTTGTGTCCACATATACATAAGTGTTGAGGGTGAACCTGAATCCATCTATCTATACTATCTATACTATCTATACATACTTATACAATGGAGACTACTCTAAGATCTGCCCTCTGAATAGGCATGGCATTTTTTTAGTTCTGACAGCCCTAGTCCTGAGATACAGCATTTCAAAGTTGACAGATTTTTCTAGCAGTACATAACTTCATAAGTGACAGCTTGATGGTATGGTGTCATGATTCTCAGATTTTTTTCTTCTATGGCATAGAAATGTTATATCTTTCCATCATTATAATACTAATTCAACAATATTAGTAATGAAAAAAATAGAAGTAATAATTCTGGAAATAATAAAATAGTAATATAGCCACTACCAAAGATAATGCTAAATACTAAATAGGGATATTAACCCATTGTGTATAGGTGTCACGACATACATGAAGCAGGAGCTCTGGCCAAACAGCAGACGTCATGACATAAGTGACATTCAGGGATTTTATATCACTGTGCTATTTTATTGTGCTTGAGTAAAGAGTGAGCGATGATGACAACTGCAGTCATAATTACTATAATTGCCGTAATATTAAGCAAAATGGGTTTCACCTAACATCCAAAATCTAGATGGCAAACTTACTTCTAGCACCAGCAAGAGAGAGAGCCTTGAATGGCCCCCATCCAGTCTCTAGTAAGCACTATCTTTATAAAGCGATGATACATAGCAAGTTGCCGCCCACTTACTCTAAAGTACTGCACATATGCAGGCAGAACGGAAAGGGGAAGGTGACCCAAACCATGCCCAATGGCTACAATGTGCTCCTGTGCCAGTAGGGATGCCTTTTACACAATGGCATTCACAGTTATAATCACAATTCTTTCCTACCTCTTTATGTTATCTTCATTGTGGATGGTTACATGTTTTGTAGTCATTCATGACGGTACATACTACAAAAAAATTAAGTTGCTTCTGGTCCTCCCATAAAATAGCAATACTTGTATCACACCGTGTATAAAGAAAATAATGAGCGGATATGGATCATAAACTACAATTTTAGTCGAGTGCAGTATTGATAGAGCCTGTGATATGACAGATGTGTCTTTAAATACAGTAAAACGTACAAAAATTAAAACAATGAGCGACTAAAAGAGTCGGAAAAGTATAGGTATGTTGTGTGAAGTTCCCTCGCTCTGAACTGAAACCCATCCTGGAGACCGGGCAGGAATCTATTCCCCGTCCCCAATGATTGAATAATAATAATAATAATAATAATAATAATTACTATTATAATAATAATATCAAGGATAAAATAATAATGATAATATAATAATAAAATAATAATAATAATAATAATAATACAGAAAAGTAATAAAAAGACTGAAGTTGGTGGAGCCAGACTGACTCTTAATTTGAGGAATTTAAAAGAGAAGAGTTGACAAGATGAAATAAAAAGGTGATGAAGACAATAATAATAATAATAATAATAACAATAATAATTAACCCAATGCCACCGGCCGCCGGCCACAGACGGCGATTATGTAATATGATAGCGCGGGTGCCGTCATACGCTGTCAATGATATAATTGATTTAGGCCTATGCGTTCGAGAGCCCCGGCATTGACGCCAAAAAAGACGAAACGGCCCGGCGGGAATGGGTTAATAATAATGATAGTAATAATGTAAGAAAATCATGATTTACATGTTCATAAGTATGCCTAAGATACTATGACATAGCTTTAGAAGTGTATTAAAAGTATTCATCTTATTTTAAAATCTATGATGTACTTAGTTTCATGATTTACACTTCATTAGCTTCCAGCCTGATTATAGCTCAGTCAAAAAAAAAGTTTGTAGGTATATCAAAATTAATCATATCAAACAAAAATATAATCAACCAGTTAACAAATAATACTGTCAATAATGATAATGATAGCACTAATAATAATAAAAATGACAATAAAAGTTCAGTAACACTATAGTAATAGACACAGGAGCAGTAACAGTAATCATAATAATAATTAATAATAATCATAAAAATAAAATAAATAATTATAACAGCAATAATGATGGTAATAGTTATTACAATAATAATAATAATAATAATATGAAGAACAATGAAAATAATAACAACAATAAGAAGTATAAAAAAAATAATAATAATAACAGCAACAACAATAATGATAGTAACACAAATAAAGTAATAATAAAAATGCAATAACAATAACCACATCATCATTACTACTATAGTCTGTTTATTTTGATCAGTCCACTGAATAGTATGAGATTTTGCGATATGTGGTAACTGGGCATTCCTGGGTTCCGATTGGCAGAAAATTAGTGTCTGATATCATTAGTTACTATATCTAAATATCTAGCTTTTCAATTCAATTATGCATTTGGCAAAGATATACAAAGAATCCTAAAACATTCATTTACATGATAGGCCAATTATCATTAATAATCGAAAGGACTGCCTTTTCATAATTAATCTTTCTCTTGTTTCAAGTATATAAAAAAAGACATCTGGCTGTGTAAGTGCACATAAGAAGTGTTCTAGCAATATGCTCTATATTTATTACATGGGCAACATTCAAAATAACATCAAATGATGCTAAAGTGAAACTGCATAATAGCCACAGGACAGTGGCAGGAAGTTAAGAGAATACAAACAAGTCAGTATTCACTACATCCGTATGACAATTTAGATGATGAAATAGATATCATTTTAAATATCATCCATGTAATTTACATGCATTATATAATCAAAATACCTTTTATTTGCACTTGCACTGCTCACGGTCTTTTTCTATAAATGAAATAAGAGAAAGAATAATCATTTACAGGTAATATTTCATTTGCCTGCTATCAAATTAGACTTAAACCTCTTGAACATGAGGACCCTTATACTGCGTCCTCACAGCACTTGTGACACATCCGAGGACGCGCATAATGCATCATGGCC
>BOPN01002339.1:97500-110000 GCA_017312705.2 Penaeus japonicus | reverse complement strand
CCCAGACTTCATAGCGAAATAAGTAGCATCTGTATATTTTCATATCAGTATGTCTAAGCTTTACAGGTGTTACCATACTATATTTATGTTCTTCTTCTATGTACAATCTCGCGTTCCTGTTGGCTGATTTATAAGAAAAATCCACCTGTGTGCTCCTCCCCATCACGGTATTCATTTCAAAATGTAAGATATCAGGCTTGAACACTGAAGACTAGCTGTATACTAAAGCAGTATGATTACATAAAGTTCATATGATTCTCTGTATTATTCAATATGGCAGTTATAGGGTATATGAGGCCCATTTGAACAGCCTGAATCCATTGATTCTATCCTGCATTTCTGGAATACCGGTCTTATTACACCAATTCTCGAAGATTGGACAAGGCAGGGTGAAAGAGGATAGGCACACAGAAGATATGACCTGCAAGATAGACCACAGATTCTGAGATAGGTTGACGGTCCCGGGATCAACTGACATGTCATATGAAAAATCTTCCCATAATCCAGAGCAGTGTGGGGAGGGATTCTTTACGGTGGGTCGGAGGTAATGTTTTTGTTCGTGTCTGTTGGTTGGGTAATTGGTTCGTCACTATGATTATAAGAGAAGTAACTAGCTGATTGGGAAGTTATGGGCGGAAAGCTAATTGATTGATTAGCTTTTAGATGTGGTTTGGGTGTAAATACAAATCAACAGTGAAATGAGAAGGTGTATTCCTAATTGCGAACAGTCTTGGGAAATGAGTCTGCTGGGATTATTTCCTGGTAGACATATTTCTCTTGGTCGGCGGTCTGCATTTTCTATGAAGTAAATACATTACTATATTTATAATGGCAATGGGATGAGAGAGTGAAAGAGAAAGGGTATGGTTGGAGAGAGGTGGGGGAGGTTGGAGTTAAGAGAGAGAGAGGGAGGGGTTGAAATTGGAGAGAGGTAAATAAATATAAAGGGAGAAACAAACAGACAGAAAGTAAAAAAAAAAGAAAATATATATATACATATATATATATATATATATATATATATATATATATATATATATATATATATATATATACATATACATTACTTTACCAAAATGATTTTCTTTATCACTAACGCACACGAAACAGGTGTCCTCTGTGCGGCTTCGCGGCTTGGTTCGTTAACACCTCCGTAAAAAAGGCAAATCAATCCTTGACAATTGCGGAATGTTTTGAGTATCATAAATATGATATTATATACAATCTTACACAAAAGAAAAAATCTGTTAAATCAGTTATCATACGGACTGATTGCCACAAGTCATGGGACCGACACTTGAACCACTTGACATTACCAAAGAAAGATAGAGCTGGAGACTTATTTTTATTTCATTTTAAAGGTTTGTTGTAAACGTTTACTTGATTCCTCTCGTACTTTGCGACGCAGCTTTACTCGACATCACAGCTATCAGATATGGCAGAGTAATAGTCATTTGGAGTACTAGACTATTATGTTTTATATATATGTAGTAACTTTGTTTTTATTGTGGTTTACTTTGACTTTGCTCTCCAATGTTATTCGCTGTAGTTTTAATTATACTTTAAATTTACTATTATAAATTTAAAGTTGTTCAGTTCAATTAGATTTTTGATTGTGTAACCCACAGCAATGTAACGGAAATTATTTAATTATATTTAATTTTCATAATGTTAATATTAATCAAAACTCGACCTTGTTTATATCTCATGGGTAAACTCTTCAGCGAAAGGGTCATGCGCTACCAGTAATGAAACAGGATGGATATGTCCGTAGAGTAGCAATTGGTTACGGTACTCAGCAGGATAGAAAAAAATAAACGCAGGAAACTGTTTTAATGGGTTTTTCTTTATTTGTGCTTTATTGTACTTTGTTGCTTGTGTCAATGAAGGCCAGAAAGGTGTAGACATCAGTAATACTGATTGAAGAGAATGGGATAGAAACAGCATCTGAGCCATTCATAGAACCTCAGGATACTGCAAGAGAATCGATAAGGAAAGTGCGTTTTGAATTTCCTCGTTTCTTCTCAGCAGTTAAAACATAGGTTGATTTGGTTTCTGGGGCAGCACATGACCCATCTGTTCAGCAGACAAGAAAGGACTGTGGCCTGATATTGCGCACAGGGATCATAGAGCCTTTGACGTCGCCTTGGTTTCCTCTCTTGTTGATTACTGCAATCTCAGTAATGGCACATTTGTCGAAACCCTTCTACTTCCCAGATTTGTGGAGTTGGTCGACGAACTACGTGACACCACGCATTCTTTCTTCTTGGCAGTAGGTCTTTATTGGTACAGGGACGTAGAGCCAACAAACAAGCCTAAAGCCGTCTCTTCCAGTTTCGGCGAATGCCTTGTAACTTTCTTTACTCCAACAACCTTCCAGAGGACAGTGAATGTGGTCCTTTCTTCAGTCCTCAGAAACTACGCTCATGCTTACTTGGATGACGGCGTACAGCCGAGATTTTGCTGCGCATGTTGGCCAACTCATAGAAATGATTAAATTTCTGTCTTGCAAGTTGATTATAGCAAAATGTGGGTTTACATTTCAGTAACTTTGTTTTCCTGACTTTTAAGATTACGCTAGAAGGAATTTTGCTTACGTCAAATAAATCTCGGAGTATTAAATACTACCCCAACACAATGTCAAAAAAGACCACGATTCTTTAGGACAATAGTTTTTTTATACGTCATATTTCCAAGTATGCAGCCATTGCCTCTCACGCAACAAAAAAAGCAAATGAAACGAAAATCAACACTATAAAAGAGAAGCTTGTGTGTTCACCAGATTTTGAAAATTCTATAGCGGTCTACACAGATGCATCGCAAACTGCCATCGGTGTGTGCTTTATGCAAAGCAATGCGGCTGGTAACCCAGCTGTTGTCGCTTACTTCCTCAGGAGATGTCGTGAAGTATCATACAGCAGATTCTGAGGCCTTGCCCGTTGTAGAAGGGGCAAAGAGCCTTTGTCCCATACCTGAATGGCTGCCAATTAAATTCACCAAGGGACGGCCTCCTATACTCCACTGCACCTGCGGACTACTCCCTCTCCTCCAACACAGCTGGGGACCGACTCCTCCCCAACAAGTCACCTGGGGACGTCTTCCTTATCTCCAACTCACCTAAGGATTGCCATCTCTCCTCCAACTCCACTGGAGTCTACTTCCTCCTAATCCACCTGACTGAGTGACTGCTTCCTCTCCTCGCCTAGGGAATGCCTCCTCTCCACCTGCTGCTCTTTAGGTCATGATGATAATAACACAAAATATGATGATAAAAACTATAATGTAGAAGTAATATTGGTGAAAAATATAATGATCACAAAAATTAAAGCAATAAAAGTTATGATAATAGTTACATGAGTGATGCTCGTAATGGTAAAATAATGATAGTAACAATGATGATGATGATTAATGATGATGGTGATGATAATACTAATAATAATGATGATACTGATAATTATAATAGTAATAGTGAAGCTATTAATATGATAATAATTACTATAATAATAATGATAACTACAACGAGAAGATAGTGATAATAATAATAGTAATGATAATAATAACAATGATAAAACTACTAATTATATTAATTATGTTGATGATAATGTTTATAATAAGGATGATACTAATTATGATAATTACCATTATCATCATGATGCTGATTAAATTAATCACGACAACAACAGTAGTAGTAGTGATAATAGTAATGACCCAGCAGATGTTCCAGAGGGGGAAGGGCTGACTGGATGATGAAGGGGCGTCAAGCGAGGAAAAAGTACAGCGACTTCATTATATATTTACATTATAGTCTAAGTTACTAAGTTACACACATAAAAGCACACAAAAAACACACGCAGGTACAAACAGTCACAGAATATTACATAGAAACCCACGCACGCACGCACGCACACACACACACAAGCACGCACACAATAACAAACAAACGCGAGCACTCACACGAGACGGGAAACGTATGTGTTGTCAGCTGACTCTCCAAACATTCCTTGTTTCGCCATAAATCCAAGGTGTGGCTTTAGATATTTCGATAAGCAGTGCTGGAATATGTATGGACGTTAGGCTCAATGGCGTGCTATAACTTCTCATTGCGTGACATGTCATAGGAGTCTCAGAATTAAATATTTTGGAAATAATGTTCGAGGTGACGTCACTCAGGGGAGGAACACGTCACGGAAACTAGTGTGTGGCGCAGAATTATATCAAATTTTACATGATTTTTGAGTGGAAAGCGGTTCAGGTGGTGCACTTATGGGAAAATAACGATTAAGTGAAAGTAGAGTACTTTTTTTGTAAGTGCATTTTTGTAGGAGTAGTAGCCTCTGATTTTTTTTTACAGGATGTTTCCTCTTCGAATGTAAATGTAATTGGAAACTTTAGATCTCTGTGATTAAAGCTCAGACAAGTAACTCAGGTATTTTATGATTTCTAAGAATTATAGCGCTAACTTTTGTATATTAAAAACAGGATATAATATTTCGGTAAACTATATATTTAGTTGGATACTATTAACAATGGTAAAAACATCTATGAGAGAATATACTTTTTTTCTATTATATTATTTGCTAAGTTTTTAGATGCCCATTCAGAAATCTAACCAACCCTGTGACACAGTACTTTTCTTATTAATAATATATTGGAAACATGCTAATTTAAATACTGACTCACATGGCAGATGGATGAGGGTTTAGAGGTTGACCAGACAGAATGGATGTGGAAAAGAGGGTAGAATTGAGTTGTGCAGAAATTTCTAAATCTGACATGACCTCTAATTTCAATATTATTTTTTTTTATTGAGGGGTTATGGGACAGACTGTCTCCTTATGTTAGCTAGGTTTGTAAACCCTACATTGCCCCTCATGACAAAAATGCTTATGCTTCCATTGGCTTACAAAATTTAGACCCCTGTGTGTCAGATCTAACAAATTTGACTTGTTTCCCTTTTCCCGAGAAGAGCATCATGAAGTTGATTTGTTAAGACTGAGAGAAGCCCTGTTCAATCAGCATATGGCCTCAATATATGTGTGGAACTAAAGCTTTGTTCTTATTTTTTTGATAAAGTATGGCCATGATGACAAATTGAGCAACTTGCTCAGTGGGCTATTCACAATACCTGTGTGAAACTTGTGTGAGTTTCTTTCCAACTTATTTCTATGTATGGACATTACCGCAAATTTCTCACCTACATTTCACTGGTAAAAAAATGATTCACACAAATTAGTGACTAAAATGAATTAGTTGCATGATTATGAAGTTGCATAGCTTGCAATAATTGCAAGAAGAAATGGTGTTGGACATTTGCCAAGTTGGTATAAGTCCTGAAACTAATTATTTTCTTTGACCAAGGAAAGGAAATATGGTTTGTAAAGGGTGAAGTTAACTAATCCAATATTAGCTCCAAGTTCCAGAAAGTATCAGAAATTCAATGTCTTACAAGCCATGGGGCCTAGATATCCTTACAGGATTATATGAGGCATAAATAAAATGCTCATTTGCACTTTCATGCTATCTGGTAAACCAAAGTACTCCTCCGTCTGCCAGACAGTAATTTACGAATGTATTTACATATTGTTACTATAGGTTTAAGTGATCATAAATTTTCTGGTTTATTTGTTCCTCTTGCTTAGATTAAATTCAGTCTCTTAAAATATATCAGGAAAACTTTTAGTGAAGAACTTGAGAAGTTTTTTTTCTGAGATAAAATTATGAAATATGACTCTAAAAAATATTTAGAGAGATTATGTCTGTTTGCTTTCTTTTACTCTTTCTTCCCTCCTCCACGATAAATATTATAATATGATATTTTTGAATACAGATCTAAAAATGTCCAGACCTGGTGAGGGGGAGTATGAGCCTCTTGCCGACAGACCCCTATTTGGGAATGGCGAGGCTAGGCCAAGGGTAAGATATGTTATTTACGTAGCATTTGTCTTCATTATAATTTGGGCTTAGGGTGTTCTTGATTTAAGTCACTATAGAATATATATTTTGTTGATATACATTCATTAAAGTTATTTGATGTGTTTTGTGTTATATGGTGTGTGTACATGTGTGTTTGATTAAAGGAATGAGTGACTGACTGACTAAGGGTAAGAGTATCTAATTATATATAATTAAGACTGAATTCACTTTTGCTTATATATAAATTATTTTTTCATAAATGTAAAAAGAACAGATGAAATAAGGATAAACTACACATGTATGTGACATTAAATAGTTTTTTATAAATTGCAGGATAGGATGATGAATATAATGATAATCTTTGTCACCACGTTGCTGGTGTTGATCACATCGATAAGTGCCTTCATCCCCTGGCCGAGCTTCCTGGACATTTTCTTCGTGTTCTGCATAATTATTATTTGCATCTCACATCTAACACTGGTAATGACATATCTTTTGATTATGAATATTAATGGATTAAAGGAAGTAAAATAGGTTCTGATACAATTATTAGGTTCATTATTATGTCAACAATAGGTTGTCAATAGAGTATGTATAGTATACACGTACCAAGAACCTGAAACGTCTTTTGTTATATATTATGGAAAGTAGAAAGATGTAGGTCAGATATAACTTAAAAAAAGAATCTTTTAATATTTTCCTTAACTCATTCACGCCGGGCTGATTTTTTGAAGATTTTCTTTTTTATAAGTCAAAAACAATATGTCTATATAAATGCAAGTGGAATGAGACATACATGCATAACTATGTAAAATGTGTATTTAGAGGAAGGGATCATAACGCGATAAGACGTCATCTTGCTGGAGCGAAATATTCCCATGCCATGATGGCACACCTTATGGTGTGAATGCGTTAATTCAGTTTAGAAGCCTGTTCTTTAAAAGTTCTTATGAGATTATGTATCATAGAATAACAAAACCTTTTGTTACTTACCTTTTTAAGGAAATCATCCGTTGCTTAAAAAGGTATTGTGTAGCATTTAGATACACATTTTAGTGTCATTAACCCAATGCCGCCGGCCGCCGGCCACAGACGGCGATTATGTAATATGATAGCGCGGGTGCCGTCATACGCTGTCGATGATATAATTGATTTAGGCCTATGCGTTCGACAGCCCCAGCATTGACGCCATAAAAGACGAAACAGCCCGGTGGGAATGGGTTAACCTACAATGATAGCTAGCATGTCATGATAGAAATGTGCATACGAAGCAAACTGTCCCTAAACAATGTGTGTTTTTTAATATGTCTAGCCAGTTGGAATGCCAAGAAATATATATACTGTTTGATAATAGGAGCAATTTAATTGAGGATTGATTTATTAGAAGCTGTTCATTTAATGAACAGATTCAGAATGTCCAGCGGTATACAGGTAGGATTTGATATTTGCATCCTGATTATATGTTAAAATGTAGCACTACAAAATAAAAACTTGTAGTAGCAAGAATTCAGTGCTTTAGTTGATAACTTTATGCTGTTGATGTTGTGGATACAAGCATATAATACATCCAGTTTAACCCATTGGTCGCGGTATTAAAAAAAGGTCTGTGCAGTAGGATAGCTGAATTACATGTCTGGCATGGTGCCATCCGCGTCTATCACCGACTCTGCCTTTGCACCAAATCATGCCATCCGCTGCTAATGGGTTAATTATTCAACTGAATTTGAAGCTAATTTTTCCCAAACTAAAAGGCATAAGTCAAGCTCATGACTTATGAAATTGTTAATGCATAAACTTCAGAGTGGGTATTCACCAATAGATGATTTAATTAAAAAAAAAAAAAAGTCAGATTCTCTCTCTTAAGATATTTCCTTTGCATTTGACATATTTTTGATACCTTGGTATTTCTGCTAAAAATGAACCCCTTTCCAGATTGTGTGGTATAGACAAGGTGACCTGGATCCAAAGTTCAAGAAGCTCATTTACTTCAATACTTTTTGTATTATAATGCTTTGCATATGTGCAAACATCTTTTTCCATGTTAAATAGATCAGGTTTGCTTTCTATGATGTTGAATATACAAAGTTTATGAAATATGAGGGGATGTACATTGTATGATACAAGTGCTGAGCTTATGATTTTGTTACTCCTTTTCTCATGTAAGTCATGAGTGATATTAGGGGCATTCAGTAGTGGATTGCTTGTTGTGAACTATAGGAATTTCAAATGTGTATATTTTTTATATATGAACACTTACTGTAGAATTACTTTTCACATATATAATGATAAACTTTCCATGGTGCACATTTACAGGAAAGTGTTCGCATTTATGATGCACAATCTAAAAGAACAAGATTCTAGTGACAAGGATTGGAAAGAGATAATGCAAAGTAGAAAAAAAAGATATATGTGAAGATTGTATCTTTTCCTGCTTATAGAGGATACTATTTGATTTAGAAAAGCAGGGTTTATGATGCTATCTCAAAATCACTGTCATTTAATTCTAATAGTGTAAAAACCTTCATAAGTTTATTATAACTATTTAGATAATGGATGAATCTGTGTGGAAAACTTATCTTTGGTTGAAAAGGAATTATATAAATACTTTTTTTAGTTAACCCATTCCCGACGGGGGAATTCTAGCCTTGAATGTCCAAATGCCGGGGCGTTCGAATTATTAGGCCTAAATCAATTGAATGGCCGGCACAATACTGTGCCGCCCGGCAACTGGGCTTTTGTATGCGCAGTACACATGCTGTACCACCCGTCCTGTGTGGGTTAAGATACTTTAGCTAAGGCATGTATTTGCTTAAGCTGTAATGCATATAATGCATATATTTTCTTTGTGAATATCATGATATAATTTGAGATACCTGAACAAAATAGATTCCAGTATAGGAATTACATCAGTATTTACTGACATACACTAATAAAAGTATAAATGATTTATGTAACTCTGAAACTTTTCTTCAGAAATTAGACTGTGATTGGCAATTGTAGCTTTAGCTTCATGTATGCATTTATCATTTTTTTCAATATATGTAGTGAGCAATATGCTATGTTTGTATAAAGTATGTAAAAGTTCATTCACTATAAATATTTATTTTACAGTAATGGTAGATTGCAGTGTCTAAAAAGGACCCTTACTTAGGAAACACACATATTTCTCAGATTATTAGTCATAAAACTGGTTGTGTTATAAGAATTAATGATTTTGTGGAGTGAGTGAGAATGAACAAGATTGCAAGAGAGTGATTGGGTGAGTGAGTAAGTGAGTGAATGAGTGAGTGAGTGTGTGAGCAAGATTGGGAGTATGAGGGAAAGTGAGTGTGAGAGTAAGAAGTGAGTGTGAGTCTGAGCATGAGTGAAAATGAGAGTGAGAGTAAGAGAGAGTATGAATATGGGTATGGATAGGGGTATGAGTATAGGTATGAGTGTAAGTATAAATATGAAAGAAAGGGAGGCAGAGACAGAGAGGGAGACAGAGAGGGAGACAGAGAGAGGGAGACAGAGAGAGGGAGACAGAGAGAGGGAGACAGAGAGAGGGAGACAGAGAGAGGGAGAGAGAGAGAGAGGGAGAGAGAGAGAGAGGGAGAGAGAGAGAGAGAGAGAGAGAGAGAGAGAGAGGGAGAGAGGGGGAGAGAGAGAGAGAGAGAGAGAGAGAGAGAGAGAGAGAGAGAGAGAGAGGGGGAGAGAGAGAGAGGGAGAGAGAGAGAGAGAGAGAGAGAGAGAGAGAGAGAGAGAGAGAGAGAGAGAGAGAGAGAGAGAGAGAGAGAGAGAGAGAGAGAGAGAGAGAGAGAGAGAGAGAGAGAGAGAGAGAGAGAGAGAGAGAGAGAGAGAGAGAGAGAGAGAGAGAGAGAGAGAGAGAGAGAGAGAGAGAGAGAGAGAGAGAGAGAGAGAGAGAGAGAGAGAGAGAGAGAGAGAGAGAGAGAGAGAGAGAGAGAGAGAGAGAGTGAGATAGAAAACTGGGTAACTGTTAGTGTTTTCATTATCAAGAAATTTAGTGATATTAACAAGAATGCTTAATACTTCACATTTTGGCCTATAATGGTATATAAGATGAGTGTTAAGTTATTAGGAAATGCAAAGCCTAAAGTAATATGTGTATTGAGTCTCATGAATTTATAAATGTGATATCAGGCTTAATGATGATGTCAGGTGTGTCACATCTTTATGGGTTATTAACCCATTCACGCTGGGGCCGTTCCAGCTTTGCGCGGTCGCAATACAGGGGTTCTCGAATGCATAAGCCTAATGCCTCGAGATTCTCGGGCGCACAAGCTGTGAGCCTGGGTTGCCCGCTCGCTCTACCCGAGCGCGGCTTCCCCTCATAGCTCGTCCAGGGCGTCTGACGCGAAAACCACAATACGTGCTATCACGTCAACCGGCGTGAATGGGTTAAGAATTAGGTACTGATATGGAGAAATGACTTACATTACTGTTTTCTGATATGATGAACTTATGTAATATGTATTGTATGTACAGAGTACAATATAATATGACATATCCCTTACAAGATGTGAATGCCATGTGTTCTTTTTCTTCCTTTTTGCACATTTACTGTTTATTGTTATAAATTAAAGTAAAAACAAATGTAGTTAGATTGTTTTAACCCATTGTGGACAGGGCGCAGGAAGAGCTAACTGGTAGTAAGGACAGGCAAATTTTTACACTGGTGGCACTGGCAATAAATTAGACAGAGGTGGAAAATGTTTTTTCAACCCTCCTGGCAATGCAGACTTACCTAACCAAAATTTACCCTTAAATTCATCACAAAACAAGGGTTTAGGCTGACTTAGAAAATCCTTACCTCTGATGCTAGGGCTGTTACAGTCATAATACTTCTTGACTGTGACTGTGCTCCAACTGTGAGCAGTTTCCGATGAAGTGACGTGTCTTTTAGGCCAAATTAGAGCCGTTGTGTATGTCATGGCACCCGTCTGCTATGGGTTAATTTCTTTTCAGTCACTGAAGTTTTATTTTATTCACTCCTTTTACTTACAGTAAGTTAAATCATAAACATTTCTTTCATTACTCTTAAGAACTATTGTCAACCTGGGAAGACATAATTGAAGCATTTGTATACTATTGTCCTTATGTCCTGTTTGTGTTTTTATGTAGATTTGGTTATGAGAGTGAAAAGCATATCTGGGGAGTGGTTCTGCACATTACTTCTCAATCCACTCTTAGTATTTTGTATGTAATAGTATATGGTTGGTAATGAAAAAAACATCAGATTTGTTATTTTGTAACTAAGAGTAATTTCTTGTATATATTTTTAGTACAATTTATTATCAGTATTTGCACCCTTACTATTATATTATTTTGTACCTGCACATAGGTATTACTTACCTTGGTTTCCTCAATGTACAATGATGTCTTAGATAATGAAAATTGTGTGAGACTGATTTTTACACGTGTGTGTGTGATTTATAGTAAAAGCACAGAGCTAAAATAGGGCAGGTTAAATAATTACTTTTGAAAACTTTTTTGATAAACACTTATGTAAGAGCTTTGGTGTTTCATGTCATTACAGTGGCAAGGATAATGAAGTGAAAATTATATCTATTAATTTTTTTATAGTAGAAAGCAAGTGACAATATATAGAGCTGCACTAAAGAAGATAACTTAGCAAATAATCTTCAAATTAATTATACTGTCACTGCCGATGAGAACAGGAAGGGTCTTTTTTTGTAAATGTAATGAACATCAACATTTTATAAGGATTCTTTTTATCAGAAGTTATGCTCTTGGTAGCAGATAAAGAATCTCCATGGAGAGAGCTAATGTAATGAAATAAAAGGAATGTAATGATTCAATTTTATTAATGATTTTCTCAGAATTTCTGGGAAGAAGAGGCATAAAGGTAATTTTAGAGATATTTTGATATTGTAAATTTCTGGATGGTTTAGCAATATGAAGTTTTTTATAGAAATTAGATTGATGTTGATGATGGATATGCCATGTGCATGGCAGTATTAAACCTACCTGTTCCTGGTTAATGATAATAACTAATAATTATTATTGTGTTGGTTATGATAATAAATTCAATTGATTTAAAAGCTGAACTCTATAGAGAAGCCAGATAAGGCCCAAATAAAATGAAAAGGTAAGAACATCAAGATTTGTGCTCAAAAACAGATTTGAACAGAGATGACAATGACAATGAGTAGACAAGTAATACCTTTAGTTTAGTCTTTTAGTCTGTATGCTTTACACTCAGTTTAGCATCACTATGAAGAGTTAATGAAAGAAGAAGAACAAAGAAAAAAATAACTGTTTATAGCTATATACACTCCACCTTCTTTCTAGACCTAGTACCACTTGGCAGAACAGCCAAACTGACAGTGGCACCTTACACACCTCACATATAGTCTAAAACACCAATGACATTAACATTTTGTCAACAGTATGCAAGAAGTTAAATTGCTCTTGGCAGTTTAAGCCAGAAAACTTCATCAGACAGTGATATGGTTAAAATATTTAGGAGAGGTTTACTGATGAAAAAAGTGGATAAACTAGCAAAATGATATGGAAGTACAGACACATGAGAAAATGTAAACTCATTCATATATTCATCAGCTTAT
>BOPN01002339.1:85000-92500 GCA_017312705.2 Penaeus japonicus | reverse complement strand
GAAGGGGAAGTTCTCTAGTATATTGTCTTGTGCTTGTATTGGGCTTTTTAAAATGCTGTTTTCTGTGTGCATCCACATTAATCAGCATGTTCTTAATGTAGGGAATCCTTGTGCAATAAATCCCCATTCAATTAAACAAGTTTCCTCTGTCCATTTAGTTAAGCCAACAAGAAGACATGCTACCCAGATGTGCTAAGGTGAACTTGTGAAAATATTTCCTTAACGCTTTCCACTACTATGTCAAATGGGTAATGGGCTCAAAGGTCCCTCATGTAATCTCAATAGGAACCACCTTGTTAACCCATTCACACCTGGGCTGTTCCGGCTCTGAATAGTCAGAATGCCGGGGTTTTCAAACGCATAAGTCTAACGCCTCGGGATTCTCGAGCCTGGGCTGTCCGCTCGC
The DNA here is from genome assembly GCA_017312705.2 of Penaeus japonicus. Lineage (NCBI taxonomy): Eukaryota > Metazoa > Arthropoda > Malacostraca > Decapoda > Penaeidae > Penaeus > Penaeus japonicus. The sequence goes on along the minus strand of BOPN01002339.1, from coordinate 92,094 downwards.
TCACTCCAAGTGCCGGAGTGAGCCGGCGTCTGACGCAAAAGCCACGAAACACATCAGCATGTCATCCGGTGCGAATGGGTTAATCCAATGCTGCTTCTCACCAGAGTTCCTATATATATATATCACTAACAAATCAAACATACTTTTCTAGCATGTTTTTTTTCCTCAAGCCTTTTCATGACTCTGATCTTGAAACTTAATCATTAGTGATTCTACAGATTGATAAATACACAAAGTAGTCCTTTTCCACATGCTTCTCCATCAGCTATCAGTGAGCAAATATTGAAATTGTGGTAGTCGTCCCCTGTGTGAAACCTAAGTGCTTCTTGCCAATTGATACTTTATCCCTAATTTTCATGTTGATAATGCTTTCCAACATTTCCATAGTGTATTACATCCTTTCTGATTTTTATATTCCTGAATATCTATGTTTTCCTTGTAAATAGGTATCATTACAGTTCCTCCACTTGTGGGGCATTTTATTTTGTTCATAAATCTTTTGAATCAAGTTAAACATGTCTTCTACTTCTTCCCCCAAATTCTTTCAAACTTCTGCTGGTATACATCATACTGTGAATAGGTCCCTTCACTTTATTTTTACATTCAGTTCTAGGCCTTTGTTTGGAATATCATCTCCAGTTACCAATCATGGTATCTTATTTTTCTCACTCAGTTTTATTCCTTGACTATCCTTTATTTACTTGATATTGAATCTTTGCTTGAAGCATTTTAAATAATCTTATCCTGATTCAAAATCTTATGACAAGATGCTGCTATTTCATGTTAATATGCAAATAAAACAGTTATTTCAATTCACCATTTATTTCTTAATTTATCTCAGTTCCTGATTTTTTTTGTATTTTACAATAGTGCACCACATTACACAAATGTTGTAAAAACAACAGATAAAAATATTTTTTCTCTTTAGGTTAACCTTTCCAAAAGGATGAATTTCTAACAATGTTTATATAGTCCTCTAATTTAATCTCAAACTGCTATTATTACATCTATTTCTTTCTTTTACAGAGATTTGTGTCTTCATAAACTAAGGTAATTTATAATAATCTAAAAGATAAAAATGCTCAACAATTTTCCAGACAAAATGAAGAACACAAACAAGGGTACTGTACATTTAAAAATTGCACAACCTCTGACTTACATCAAAAGAGAAACAGGATAGAAAAAATAAAATATAATAATGTAAGGAAATGAAATAGGATATATATATAACTATTATGCATTCAGACTTGTTTTCCTTTCACTCATGCAAATCCTATGATATTCACCTCATACAATCTAATTTCAAAATATAGGTAATAATGGCACAACAATAGGTAGACTTCGGTAATCATGACATAACTATTAATGTACAAAATCTAAGCTGCAATCGTTACCGATAGTGGTAATCTGAAACTTTCAAATGTTAATTACAGACCATTAAATTGCCAGATGATAAAAAGCCCCTTGAGGGTCTATATATCGCGAGTAAACAAGAAAGATTTGTAAAGTGCAAGATTTCTTCTGCTGCATCTGCTACTCATAGCTAAAGCTGCTCAAAACAGATGGTCAGGATACCAAAGGAGAGTTATCTTACCATGAAGCTAACATGGTACTAAGATTGCATCCATGTATTAAAGCAGGAATCTATGGACTTTAATATCTGCACTGGATCTGGATATTTCAGCTTGTCGCACTTAAATTTATTGGTAACTTAGTTTCATTTTGTTTTTTAGTCAAAATGAGGCTTGTAGCACCAAAAGGGTGGGTTTGAACAGGTATTACTAAAAATAGTTGAGCATAATAAGTATGTGAAAACAAAGCAATAATGGTAACTGAGTATTCAGTGTATCGAGAAAGAAATATTATCCTGATAATGCATGGTTTTCAGAACTAGTCTTACAAATAACAAAATGCTCTGAAGATTCGTCATACAATGAACACTATCTCATCTATTATTTTAAAAATCTTTTGAACACAATTCAATACTAGTCATAACAATTAATGCTATTCAACTCATCCCAAAAAGGTCTCATATGTTTTATATCTAAAGGATATAAATCTAAACATAACCAAAATAATGCTAGTTGAAATACTGAATAAAGGTGCAACATGCAATAAATCAATCAATATTGCATATTGTAACTGATGTTTCATGGAAAGAGAAGCTTTCCTCCATATTTCTGCAATAAAACATGCTCACAATATGCATAACATTTTAAATTTATCTGCTGCTAATCACTTTTGTCAAAAAAGAAAAGAAAAGAATATAAAAGAAGGGATCTCATCCGAATTTTTCCACTTCACGAATGTGCTTCATGTTCTCAGGAAGACTGGTGATGTAATAGAGCAGAACTGGTATGGATGACAATGCCTTTGCTCAGTCCTGTCTTTATCAGTCATGGTTGCCTGTGACACTGGTGTGTTCCTTGTCGAATGTACACCTGTAAGGAAAGCAATCACATTTTATTAATATGATCAAAATTTTCTGACATCTGGTAATCACTTATCTTTGCCACATTAGTAACCTGTATTTTTTGTCTTATAAATTGACTGTAACATACATAAACCCATATACAAGTATTTAAATGGGAGTAAAATATCAACATGTTCTATTGATTGCATATTTCATTTTTTTATTAACATATTACATGGCACATAAAAGCTTTATGTAAAAAATAGTAAGTGGCAACATCTACTCTAAAGCCCAGGCAAGAAGACAATAACGCTATATCCAAGCACTGAAGAAACGGTTCTATCTAACATAAAAAGACAATCCAGAGTAATTCACAATTGCTGTAACAATTGGATTGGGCACAATGAAGAACCACTAATAGTAGAGTAATAGTGATTGCATCTATTGAAATGGAGCAGGATAACATTTTTGGATCTGCTACCATTTAGCCTCAAACACTTTTACGGCTAAATGGTTGCAGATCTTAAAATGTTAACCCTTTTATCTTTCAGTAAATGCAATCACCATTACTCTAGCTCTTGTGGTACTTGATTTGTGCTGTGTCAACAATTGTGAATCACCCTGTACATCAGTTCACACACAAAAATGTAACACCTACATGCATTAAGTATAAAAAAACTGACATGATGATTCTGGATGCATGCTTGTGTTGCATAATCTTTTCATTCTGCCCTCTTTAAGAAATACAGACTTTGAATCTGGATTCTTCTCTATGTAATTTACCCCTCTAACCAACACTCTCCTCTCATAAAAAAAATATTCCCAACTGCTCTGAAAATAAACATGCTTGTAAACATATTGACTACGTCTAGAATGTGCACTATGGAATCACTTGTGTGTGTGTGTTAGGTTTATAAATTCTCATGGATTTACTGATCTTCCATGCATCTTGTGAGTCACAGGTCATTAAGCCTCCTTTCAACAGTTATAACAAAACTGTAAACATTTTGCTTACCAAATAAGCTATTTTGGAAAAAAAGAAATATGACAGGAAAAAATTATGGTTGTAATAATGAATGTGATAGAAGTAAATAATAATGATGAAAAATAAATCATGCCTATAAATATCCTAACAAAAAGCTGAAACTTATAATGGTTAATGATTACTCTTGCCGTTGTTGCTGCTGCTGTGCTAATAAAATAGATTAATAAATTATAAATAATTGTAGGGCTAACAATGTACATAACCGATGATGTGGAATGGTTACGATGATACAGATGACTAATACTGAAAAGTGATATAAATATAAATAACACATTCTCTCAAAATCTGAGGAGTAGAGAGTCGATATCTATCTATAAAAAGTAACTTGCTACAAAAACAGACCAAGCAAAATGTGCATACCACATACAAATATGCAAATGTATCAAGACGTTTGCATCTAGTATGTACACTCCCAAAATAAACAAGCTTCTTAAACTGAACAACTTGATGTCATGTGAAATGACCTTGCTTTGTCTCATTGAGCTGTAGACCAATTTCAAGATCACACAGTTTTCAGATATACAAACCTTAATGCATCCTGTTTTCACATATTTCATTTTTCTTTTCATTGCCAAAAGTCAACTCATTTGACAGATCTCAGTGCTATCTATGATGAGGGTCCTGTGTTGCTTCACCACAACTAAAATAATGTACAACTTCCCTATTGTGCAGAAATGTGTTAGGCATATCAACTGAATTATGTCTAGTAATACCAAATTAATTGTACTAAGTGTCTAACATATAGTATCAAACATGGGAAATATAATCTAAAAATAATATAATAACAGAAGATATGAAGAGGTTATGCAGAATATACATTCTGACTAATCCTAACTGGAATATAAATTTATAGTTTGATTTTAGAAACAAGAAGGTCTAACACACTATGTGCTAAAAATAGTATTTTAATTTCTGGCATACCAACAAAAAAGAAATTATAAAGTTGCTACTCAGTACATGCCATTCTAAGCAGAGAGTAATTCTTGTTTGAGAGTAAAGGATTCACATGTGTATGTGTGACTGAAGTCTATTTCTCCATTACCCAACCACGAGAAAATTATATTCATAAAACAACGCAAATACAAAAACATAAAACTCTTTCATAATGACTAAAAACTTACAAAGCTTACATTTACAAAGATAGTATACATAAGCAATCACAAACAAATATATTTGTGCCATAAATTGCATCCTAATAAGCATAATATAGGATCAACAGAATAAATCTATATGTACAATCAATATTTGACACAAAAGCTATTTATCCACCAAGAATAACAGACATAAGGAAGCAAATAATAAAGTTTTGCATTAAAATGCCTTAGTCAAACAGCACCATTTGTGCTAATTCCAATCTTCATCTGGGTAATCAATACAAGAATTACAACTGTGATCACTATCTTGGTATTAGTAACATTATACTTTTTCTAGACATCTTAATGCAGTATAACCCATAACATGAAAAAAATGAAGAATGTTCAAGATCCCCACTTACCCAAAGTAGGTCGATGACTTAGAGCTTTGATTTAAAAGACCTTGAAAACAAAACAGCCAATGTAAAAATCAGATCTGAGACAGTATGTAAAACATCAGATCACCAATCAACACAAAACCTTACAGACATCCAGGATAGCAAAATGCTCCAGTGATGATGACATGCTTCAGTATTCTTTAAAAAGTATTCCTTCTTTTTAAAACTAATTACAAACACATGTCTCTTTCCGGTTTAAATTCCATCTATTGTACAGAGTGCATTGTAAGAATGTTTGAATTAAGTTAAATGAAAAACACTAAACTCTAATCAATAACTTTCTCTAACACATAAAATCAATATGAAGAATACTTATTATTGTCATATGTTGAAGATCAACACTAGTTTTTCTCTGATAACCTTAAGAAATATCAAACAGAAAAAAAAAAAAATCTAAAACAAAATATTTACATCCTCATCTACAACTATTCTGTAACAACAATTTTGATATGGAGTATGTTTTTTACAATTCAGAAAGCAGAAAGCAAGGCATATGATGAGCCCAAAGGTACTTGATATTTATAACAAGTAAAATAAAATAAGAACGTGTGTAATACATATCATTAGCTTTTTGTGAGGACAACAATCTGTAATGAATTTCATAAGCCATACTCTAAACTTCTGGTGGTCCTAACAACACTGAAATGCATGCTCTGAAATGATGATAATTCCCATGTACCAGGAACTAAATCAGCCTAACGAAAGGACAAAAAATGACTGCATCACTGCCACTGAAAGGTAAGGTCAGTATTAGGGAAACAGTGACCAACATTATAGGACCTTGGGTTTGTCTATTGTCATGCAGTGTTAAAATTATGGTGCTAATAAATAGCACATTGAGATCAGCCTCACTGGTTTATGGACTATAACTAACCGAATACACTGAAGTAAGAGTAAAGCAAAAGGTATTCCAGGAGAGGAGACCTTCTTTGGCTGTGACCAACAAACTAAGGGAAGGAATGGTTTCACCTTAAAGAAACCTTTGTGTTCAATTAAATTTCTTAAATTAACTTGTCACACCACTTTTGTTATCTCTAATGACAATGTTCCACTGCATGCTTGGCCTACACAGTTATTGCTATGGTACTAATGAACAAAAAATCTATAATATCAATGAGGAATATATCTCAGCGTGCATTTGCTTTAGTATGTTATTGAATACCTTGCAAATCAATAAACTACTTTGCCAAAGAAACAAAAAATGCTCAAAAATACAAAAACAATTAAAAAAAATAAAGCATTATGAACAAACCCACTGCTCACTTGTTTGAAGATCACAACATATATTTTTTATTTTGATTCCTGGGATAAAAGAGAGAGCTAGAGTTAATAGTAAACACTGATAATGCTCTACCATTATCTACATGACAAAGAAAAGGATAGATCAATGGGTAATACACATATGGAAAAATCAAAGGAAGAAAAAAACAAAAGTGAAAGAATACCAGAGGCTTCAACAGTTACTCTAAAACTGCAGACACTAATTTCACACTCCTGGTTCAGTCCCAAGGCAATTATCCCCTCCCTCTCTCAATCCAACACGGCAGAAGCAATAATAATTCAGAGGGGACACACTCTCTCTCTCACTCACTCACTCTCTCTCTCTTGCACTCACAGTCACTCATTCTCTCTCTCTCTCTCTTGCTCACTCATTCTCTCTCTCTCTCTCTCTTGCTCACTCATTCTCTCTCTCTCTCTCACTCGCTCATTCTCTCTCTCTCACTCGCTCATTCTCTCTCTCTCACTCGCTCATTCTCACTCTCTCACTCGCTCATTCTCACTCTCTCTTTTATTCTCTCTCTCTCACACTCACTCATGCTCTTTCTCTCATACTCTTGCTTTCACACTCACTCAAATTCACTCTCTCTCCCTGTATTGGTTTACTTAGTATATCATATTCTACTATACCTATATACATCTATTGGATAATTTTTTAAAAATTAAGGCCACATTTTACTACACATTTCATATACATTACAATGAAATTTAAATGACTTATGTGTTAAATTTACAGGAAGATAATTAACTCCACATCACTTAATGACCAAAATGCAGTTAGAATAGGTGAGTAAAGGGCTGTATCCCTTCATCAATACCATGGAAAA
>BOPN01002339.1:50000-77500 GCA_017312705.2 Penaeus japonicus | reverse complement strand
TGCAGTCAAATACACGATTATTAGGATCAATATTCTTTAAATATGTAATACCAATTGACTGAAAACCACAGGGTTTTCTTCTAACTCCATTCCACTAAAAAAACACAACCTTTTCCAAAGCTTTGAATTTCATTACAGATTTTAAAACATCACCATCCAAATCTCATTATCAACCATAATTCATACTGACTATGAGAGGTACTGTTTTCAAACACACTTAGAAAACCATGTCTGACAATTATATACATTCCATTTATAAAATCTAATTGAGCTTTGTTTAAACCTTAATAATTGATGGATAAGCAAACCATAAATGAGTTTTAAAATCCTAAAACAATAAATGTTGCTTATCTGTAACTGCAATCTATAAGATTAAAATAATGTTTTAAAAAATAAAACTGAAAAGGATATTCCATCAATAGGCTAAAGCGCCATGCAATAGGACAAAAAAATAAGATTCAACCGTCACCCTAACCTAGAACTAAAGCACATATTTTGTAAATATAATGAAATTTTTCAGAACCATTACATAATTTTCTTTATCATCTAAATACATAAATTAATCTTTATAGTAGGTAAGAGAGTCAACACCAAACAAAAACTGTAACAATTGGTATAAAACTTAAAAACATATATAAATATAATAAGATTTTATAATGTAATAGTATAATATAGCAAATTTAGAAAAGAAACAGAACAGTAATTAGCTCTCAACAGAACTTACTAATAAATATCTGATTTTTTTTCACTGCAACTTAAAAATAATTTCCATTTTCTAATGGTGTCCCTAAAACAATACTGAGAAGTACTATTATAGATGGCATACAATATCTCTTGTGTATATCTGGTAGCATACTTATTGGCTTACTGGCAGTGATTACTGCATCTGAATAAAGATTAGTCAGAAGAATAAATCATTGTTTAATCGTTATAACTTGGTATATAATTTACCTGTTACAACATTATCCGAGTGTCTCCTACTAATCACTAAAAGAGCCTATATCATGAGGTATAGACTTTAATGATGATGAATGGTGTATGTACTATCACTTGAGCAAAAGTGACCTTATGAATGGTTTAACTCATTACCTCTGCTATTCATCACAGTATTGATACACATATCAGATATCAGATTATTCATCAGAATAGTTGTTGGGGGTTCTGGGCCACTCCATTAATGTTGGGAGGATCTGGTGTTGTGTTCTTGTCTACTGGGTGTCCAGACTGTGCAACTCTCAAGGATGTGTAATAGTGTGGGACTTGACAATAAGGTGTACATGTGTATCTATATATATGTGTGTGTGTGTGTGTGTGTGTTTATTGTTGTTGTTAAGTGGGTGTATGGTGATGTCACATGATATACAATCTGCCTGCACTAGGCAGTTATGTTTCTATGTTGCATATGATGGGTAGTGGGCAACCAAGACTTTGGTGAAATGCTTGTCTATGTATTTTGTGTAGGTGGACATATTGTGTTGAATATGTTTGTGTAGTGTCTTTGTGGTGTCTGTACTTAATAGGGTGCTGTTGGTAGATGTGTAGACATGTAATGACATTAGTATACTAAGTTATGTATTGTGCTGGGTGTGTATTACATACCTCAGATGTTAAGGTTGAATTATGGCAAGGACTTTGGCTTTTATGTGTAAGTGTTGTTTATGTGGCTCTGGTGGCTATTCTATGTGCTTCGTTTTGTATTGTCTGTAGTTTATGTAGTTGTATTTTGGATATTACTATAGCCCATGGTGTATAACAGTATAAGTGTTTCTTTGCATAGCCCAAAAGTGGTGCCTGTGAGAGCTCTAGTGTGCTGAAGTGTGTTGTACTTATGTGTGATGAATGAAATGGAAGAACTACAGATTACTCCTAGATTTTTTGTGTTGTGTTTGTGTAGGATGAATTTATTGTTTAGTCTGGCAGTTCGGATGCTTCTTGGTGCTTCTTTGTGTACTTTGTCAATGGTGTGGTTGTTGATATTCAAGGTACATTAAGATGTAATGTAAGCAAGCCACTGTGTCAGTATTTGAATGTAAGTGATGTAATGTAACTGTTCTTGTGTTGAGCATGTATTCATATCATGTTATTATGGTGTTATTCCAAATAGAGGCTACTTTGCAATGTTGGTTTGAGAAGCTGGTAATGTCTCTATGGGGATGCCAAGTGGGTAAGGTATATAGGGTATTTACTTCAGATGTAGTTGGGCACATGGCATCTGAATTTATGAGTTATCTTTTGATGTTTGTTTTCTAAATTTGTAAGTGGGAAGAGGATGAGGTCTAAAACTTGTAATTTGCATATTTATAGTTGGTTTCCATCAGTTATATCTGTAATAATCTACTTACATAGAGGCAAGGTGTTTGATATTCTCAGCAAAATCATTCACAAAAATATATGCTATAATCAGATGAATATGTACTCAAATCTAATACCTTACATATGTCAAATAATTGACTAGCTTCAAGACACTAGGCAGTTCCAAAAGGTAGAAAAAGAGGAAAATATGGTTTTATATATATAGTCTAGATATTTTTTCTTTCCAACAAAATTTATAAAGAAAATATTACCTGCCATCATCTTAAAATCCAGACACTTAAAAGAAGAAGTCAACACTAACTGAAGTTCAACTGAAGTAACACTTCTATCAAGGAAAAGCTGTTGCAAACATGGGCAGACCCTAGTGAAACATAATTCACTAGGACAAGAACACTACTCATAATGCAGCAAAACCTTAATAACTCATTCATTAGTCTAAATATGTATTTATAATGCAAACTCAAAATAGCTCTGCTTGAGGCAACCTTTATACATACATAAAGGCAACCCTTATCATTGTTACTCTTCAGCAGAGTTCATTACAACAGACGTAGGAAAGGCATAAATGTGTGAATAACCCCACAAAGCAAGAGATGTGATTTTGAAATTTAAATGTTATCTCTTCATCAGAATTATATAATCACAGAGCTCTGATGAAGATATGACATTCAAATGGGTCAATCACAATTCCTGTTTATTCATTCTCATTTATACCATTTCCACAACAGCTAACTTTACATTTTACTCTATCTTGCTGCATTTTAAAATTGAAAGATATGAATACCTTAAGAAAATAAATAATAAACAGAAGCATATCACAAAACCAACTACACAACTGATAAAATTGAAAAAAAAAAATGACATGAAAATGGCTTACATGTGTTCCGGATGGTTCCTGATGCAGTCTACCATCTCAGCTGCGGGAATCTCGCCCTTGCAGATGCGATGTATGGAGGTGAAGAGTGGAAACCTGTTGAATGTATCAATAGATAAACACACAAATATAGAAATCTAGAATAAATGATATGAAACTAAAAAAAATGCATAACCTGTTGATGCCAGGAATGAATGTTGTACACTCTTCTTTGTTTAGTAGTTGTTTTTTTCACACAGATGATTCCACAAGCACTGAATCACCAATGATTCTGTTACAAGGCCTACCTGACCTCTCCTGTTTTCCCCCATTCCTTGTTTTTTTCCAAGAAAAAAGTTTTAATTTTCATTAATGTTATTATTATTATTATTATTAACCCTCTCTGGACGGATGGTACACTACGGTACTGCTCATTCAAGGCCCGGTTGACGGGTGGCATCATATGGTGCCAGTCATTTAATTGACTTAGGCCTAAGCATTCAAAAGCCCCGGCATTGTGACATGCAAGGCTGGAATGCCCCCGTCGTGAGTGGGTTAATATTATCTTGTTTCTACCATCATTATTTTTTATACTAATAACAATATTAATAATAAAAGACATAAAAACTTTCTTCACTGTAAATTCAAGAAATTTGGTAAACAGATGAAGTCCTGTGGGACTAGTAACTAAATTGTTGGTGGCTACATGCTTGTAGAGCTCATTTTGAGTATGAAAAAAAAAAAGTAAAAAACAAAGTGGAGAGTCCATCTATACATGTACTTTTAGCATCAACAGGGTAATAAGTTTACTAAAATTTGTAAGACAAAAATTCAATTGAGAATTACAATTTCACATATACTGATATATACAGAATTTCAAGCACACCAAAATTCTTAATCAAACTCAGTGATGCTAAAAGTCTCAGTGCCTAAACACTCCCTGAAGGTTCTTGAAAAACCTGATTTTTTTTACATTTTAGCATCTACTAAATTCATACAACAGGTATCACACTAGCAAATCAAAGTTCTGTTTACCGATCTTCCATCGCCTTGTTCTTGAGCATGTAATTCACTTCTTCAGCAGTCTGTGGTCCCTGTAGCTTCTGGCCATTCAGCATCTCCTTCTCCAGCTCCTCAATTGTCTGAAATTTTGAGGAAGTGAGAGTGAGTCTTGTAATCTATATTTCTTTCCCATGGCAAGGTGGTTCATCATCTTCTGTAGCATTTATGAGGCATATTAGTAAAAAAATCTGTTATTAAAGACAGCAAGAAAGCTATTTTGGGAAAAATTATTTCGTATCAAATATAAAAGATTACATCCATATTAACCGTACTAGATGTATAATATCAAAAGAGCTTTAGGAAGCATATCAGAGATAGTGCAAGTCTAAAGCATATGTGTCAAAAAGAGCTATGGAATTTCTTCTTAACCCATTGGATAAAGGGCATCCATTTTGGACAACAGAACAGGTACCAGACATTTTATTTCAGAGGTAGGGAGCATCATGTGACATATATTGGGCTTTTTCCTCTTTTTCATTCACTTGTTTATGTTTTTAAGAGTCTTTTTTGTGTTACTCAGTTTTTGTGTTTTTCTATATTATGAGGCCTACATATGTCATCTGACCTGCCATCTCAATATTGTAATCAACTAAAAGTGTAGCATAGAGTCTGATGGATATAATACAATTTCATGAAAGCACAAACATCTTCAACTTAAATTTTTTATATATGTTTATTTTTTTTCACTTTTTAAACAAATATGAAAGAAATAACCATCCCCCCCCCAAAAAAAAAAAAAAAAAAAAAAAAAAAAAAAAAAAAAAAAAAAATGAAGAGATGGAGAAGAGGAAGGCAACCTGTGCTTATGGCTGTGAGTGTCACAGCACAAACCAGCCATACTGGGCACAGGGTCACAGCACATGGTCTGGTCCACTTTCCTCATCTTATTCTGCCTCCACACCCTGTACTGCCTGCACTTTAGAGCCACAGGTTGACATCTCTGAAGTTAGTGCTTTGTAAAGGATGTGGATGGGTGTCATTCAAGGCTTTCTTTCTTGCTGGTACTATGAGAATGGTGCCATCTATGTTTGGGATTTTAAACTAAAACTATATTAATGTAAATATTTTTACCACCAGCACTTTCACATTAACTATGTCCAATGGGTTAAGACATAATCACTTTCTTATCACTGACATCAACAAAACAATTTTTTAAAAATGTGTTATACATGTAACATATGTTTGGAAACTCTCTCATGATCAAATAATTCAAAATATCTTTATAATAAATTGGCAAATAGCTTTGTTTAATCTATTTTTCTTAATGTTTGTATAATGCCAACTTCTAAAAAAAGAAACTTAGCAATCTTAATTATAGCAATTATTCACCATTAGGTCCCTTCTTAAAAAATCAGATATGTAAAATATCAATAAAAGCATGATCAAACTGTAAACTTTAGTAAAACAAACAATAATAAATACTGAATATAAAACAATAAAAAAATCTATTCATAATATATATGTCCTCCTCTTATAAATAAAAAACTATCCTACTCGTAAACCTAGCCTCCATCTCTAAGAATTTACCTTTCCAGTCTTAACAAAAGCCTCTGCAACTCTCCTGTTCCTGCCACCATAGCAAGTTGTGATAAGATCAGCAACGCCACAACTTTCAAAGAATGTGCCTAGTTTGGAACCAGGGTAAAATACCTGTCAAAAAAAGGAAATAGAATAAAAATGAGACACCACACTTCTCATCATGCTTTTCAATGGGCAAAATAATCTAGACATAGAAAATAGTTTCCACAATAGAAAAGGGTTTAATATAATATAATCCATGGGAATAATATGAAGCCCTTTCTCCCATACTTATCTGGATGAATACTTAATATTTACTTCACAAAATTTGATCATTTCCATAAGGCCTAATCTGATCACAGCTGCCTTGGTGTTGTCCCCGAAGCCGAGACCATCAATAAATCCAGCACCAGTGGCAACAATATTCTGAAAAAGATGTTTAAAATATTCTTAGTTAGAAGGCATATCTGCAAAGCTTTACAAGAATATCCAGTGACCAGATACTGAAATCATTTAATCTCAAGCCCATGTCATCATTTCCTTTTCTGGTTAGTGCAAAATTATAAATCCTTTGAAAAAGAAATGCTAAAAACTGACCTTCAGAGCACCACACACTTCAACAGCCTCAACGTCATCAACAACGACAACTCTGAAGTAATCTGTCTGGATGAGGTCTCTGTACATACGACCTATTGTGGCATCACGGCAACCTGAAAGGAAAGGTGATACAATCTATAGCTTAGGGGGAGAGTTATCTCATGTACTAGAATATTATAGCTGAAATGAGTACAGTATTAACCTAACATATTTCTTTTTGAATATAAATCAACTCAAATTATGATCAGGGAATCCAGAAGTACCTTATCTTAATCCCTATCAATACACATGTATAACATCAAACTATCAATCTCCCCTGTGGAATGCCAAGGGTCATTTGTTCAAAATTCTTACCTATGGTAGTTTCACAGAACTTTTCATCAGCTACTTCTCCAGCGAGGTTGGCTCCCATAAGTACAGACATGGGAACATTGACGAAATCACAGATGATTTTAGAGATGAGGGCAATACCACCACCTTCTGCTATGTCAAAACCCTAAAACGTGAAAGCAATATGATAATAAAAAGGTGAATGGGAAAGAGAAAAATATAATGTTATATTGATATATTCAATACCTAAAAGTTTAATGAGTATACCCTAAACCTGCTCCATTTTCAATGGATATGAAATTGAGAGGGATAACTTCCGGTTTCGGATAATTTCTCAATGTTTTTCTTTTTATTAAATGTTGTTAGATATCTAGATACATATCATTCTTTCGATAAAGTAAGGGCAGTCTCTAAAAGCCTACATGTAGTATAAAATACTTTTTCTATCTCACAAAAAGAAAAACGATTATCCAACAAGTTAAGAAACTTGTCCATATAACGCTCACTAATCTGTAATAATTAGTCCTAAAATATGCCAAAAAATCAAGATCACTATACCGCTTCGCCCAGTTAAAACATCAAATATAAGATCATCCATAAAACCACTATCATATACAATACCATCATCCACAACATCGACATAGGACACGCAACACACTTAATTAAGCCTGGCAATGACCACTGACCTTAATAAGCGAGATGCCGACAGCGGTGGGCTTGAGCTGACCCACCAACGGCTTGCAGATGTTCTTGATGAACTGATGCGGTATGACGAACACGAGGACATCTGCATCCTTGGCTGCTTCTAGGACATCTGGCACGGCTATCTGGGAAGGAAAAGGGAACTTCGAGTTAAGCTGCTTAGGATCATCCACCAGGTGCTGTATCGGTAACATCGCAATCCTTGGTACAGTGAAAAGTGATAGAATAACGATGGATAGGGGGAGAGTGAGGTAGAGGGAAAAGGAGAAGAGGAAAGAGGGAATGAGGGGTGAGGGAGAGAGGGGAGAGAGGGGGGGTGAGGGAGAGAGAGGAGAGAAGGGGGTGAGAGAGAGAGGGGGGGTGAGGGAGAGAGAGAGAGAGAGAGAGAGAGAGAGAGAGAGAGAGAGAGAGAGAGAGAGAGAGAGAGAGAGAGAGAGAGAAAGAGAGAGAGAGAGAGAAAAGAGGTGGTGGAGAGGACAGCAGCAATATATAGTGATTCTCAGTGAGAGCAACAACTGATCAATAATACCCCCCATCATCTCCCTAAAGAAAGAAAAAATCAACAACTAAAAACTAATTGTACCTAATCATATAAACATGTAGGCCACCCAGCAGCAGAAGAACTCGACCGTGTTCCCAGACGCTGTACAAAAAAACACAAAAAAAAGAAAAAACAAACATACACGTCTCACACCCTTCAACCACACTTCTCTCTGCAATTATGGCTGGCGGGCGAGCCTCTCTACACGGTGGAAGGCAAGACCTATTTGTTGTCTGGGGGTGGGGGTGGTGGTGGGGGTGGGGGTGAGGGGGGGGGAGACGAAGATGAATGGAGGAGAAAATGATGATGATGGTAGGGGAGGGGGGTAGGTGAGGAAACGATGAAGGGGAGGGGAGTGGATAGGAAAAGGAGGAGGAGAAGGAGGTGGGGTGGGGAGGAGATGGGATGAAGAGGAAGAGGAGGAGGTGGGGTGAGTAGGAGGAGGAGGAGGAAGGGGAGAGGGAGAGGGAGGAGGAGGGGAGGGGGCGGAGGAGGGAGAGCAAAAGTGGGAAGAGAAGGAGGAGGAGGAGGAAGAGGAGAAGAGGGGGAGGAAGAGGAGAAGAGGGGGAGGAGGTAGAGAGGGGGAGAAGTAGGAGAAGGAGGATAGGATCAAGAGACAGAGAGAGAGGGAGGGAGGGAAGGAGGGAGGAAGTAAAAACAAGCAAAAAAATAAATTCTAAAAAATGATTACGGAGAGGTAAAAATTCATGACAACTTTACAACTTTGAGCAAAGACATCAAACATCCAATTTTGACAGCATTAAATGTATTCTTCGCACTGATCATCTTCTATTACCGATTATTAAAAGTCACCAGACCAGCATCCCATGTAATAATCCCGCTCTGATAACCTTGTGATGTATTCGAGGCCAATCTAAAGTCCCTGGAGATAACACGCGGAGAACTTCAAGTCCTCCTAACCTCGATACACAGTGATGGCGAGATACATATATACGGGATAGAGAGTAGTAGCCAAGATCAGAGTATTTATTTATCTAACGAATTATCACCTATCCCTATATCTAGACTGATAGAAAGTTCTGCAAAAACGAGAAAGAAAAAAATAAAGAAAGAACATAGAACATCCTCTCTCATCCAAGACCTTTAAATTAAAAACAAAAACAAACCCAAACAAATACAAGCCCGATACAAACACGTAAACAAGCGCGGCCACGTGATAGAAGCCTGACAAAAAAATCGAGAGAGAGCTAGAAATACAGAAAAGAATAGCGATAATAACCTCCACCCCCACCCCCCTTAAAATGTTCCTCCACAGATAAAACGTCTTTCAAGTAGAAGAAGGAAGAAAGAAAGTAAGCAAAGAGGGAGGGAAATGGGGGTCACGTGTTGAGGAAATGATGGGGGGAAAAGAGGCAAAGAGGTAAGGAACATAGTAAGGAAAGAGAAAAGGAGCTAAGATATAAGGCTAAAAGGAAGGTCTGTGGGCAGCAGTGTGAGTGAATTGAGTGAATTGAGTGAGTGAGAGTGGAGGAGATAGAGAAGTAGAGAGAAGGAAATAGACCCGGAGAAAAAAAAGAAAGAAAAAAAAAAAAGGCAATATAGAGAGCGAAGCAAACCTCAACCAGCTCCACCCAATTGAACACCCCCCCCCCCCCAAAAAAAAAAAAAAAAAAAAAAAAAAAAAAAAAAAATCCAGAATAATCATCGCACCACCGAAAACCACCAGCTAATTCTTGTTCAGAAACCGCAGACCAATCTTCCATAGTCCGAGAGACAATAAGGCCACGGGTCGGTCGCAAGTGAAGCGTGGTGCCGGCGCTACGAGGACACGCTACGCCTTTTTTTTAACGTCATGGTCGCGTCGGCGATAATGCTGATAACAACAAATGATAATGAAAATAACAATAAGAATAATCAAAATACCCATAAGAGTAATAAAAAAAAGATAATCATAATGCACATAAGAATAATAAATATAACAATAAGGATAATTAAAATATCCATAAAAGTAATCAAAATAACAATAAGAATAATCAAAATACCCGTAAAAGTAATAAAAATAACAATAAAGATAATTAATATGCCTATAAGAGTAATGAAAATAATAAGGGTGATGAAAATAACAATGAAGATCGTGGTATTAACAAGAAGCATAGCGATATTAATAGGAAGGATGATGCTATTAATATCAGGGATACTATCAATAATAACTAAGATAATAATAATAGTAATGCCAAGGATAAAAATCTACAAAAATGATAACCATAACAAAACAATCCCATCTAAACTTAAAATAGCACGACCTCAAAAACGATCTAATTAATTCATAAAAAGCAAACCCAAAATAAAGCACAACAATAAGTGACCTGCATTCTCGTCTGGCCCAAAGGCTTGAATGACCTCATTGCAACCTTGCATCTTGCACATTCGTCTAACACACTGTCTGTTGCTTGCGGGTGTTCCCTGTCCCATATTCTTAGCTCTCTTTACCAAAAATAGATAGATGTCTCACGGGAGAATGAGAAGAAGGGAAATTGTGGATGGATAAAAGTGGAAGAGAGATATGAGGGAAGAGGGGAATTGGGAAGTGGAGGAATAAAAGTGGAGGAGAAATATGAGAGAAGAGGAATGGGATGTAGAAGGATGAAAGTGGAGGAGATATATGAGGGAAGGAGGAGCGAAACGGAGGAGATATATGAGAGAAGGGAAAGTGGAAGGATGGAAGTGGAGGAGAGAAAGAGAGAAGGAAGCGGGTAGTGGAAAGATGGAAGTGAAGGAGAGATATGAAGAAAAAAAAATGGGGGAGGGGAATTGGAATGATGAAAATGAAGGAGAGATATGGAAGAAGGGAAAGTCGAGGAATAGAAGTGGAAGAACATGAGAGAAGGAGATGTGGATAATGGAAGTGGATACAAGAAGAAATGATAGGAAGAAACGGTGGAGGAAAGGGAAGAGGATAAGCAGAAGATGACACGCCATAGAGAAGAGGGAAACGAAAAGGAAGAGAAAAGGATGTAGATGAGAATGACGCGGATGATGATAAAAAGTGCGAATAAAGGATTTGATGATGATGAAGGAGGAGAAAAAAAGGCAAAACGCGCGAGAAAAGGGTAAATAGAGAACGTGAAAAAAAGAAAATCACGAAAGAAAGGGATATAGAGCGAAAGATGGTAAAATGGGCGAAAGAGGGAAAGAAAAGACAAAGAGCGAGCAAATTAGTAAAATATAAACGGAAATAAAGTAGATAGAGATAGAAAAAAAAGACAGAAAAGTAAAACGTAAAAGGAGAGAGAGAGAAAAAAATAGACAGAAAAAAAGGAAGAAAAAAATGATCACCCCATTAATATCTCGAGCTACACTTATCTTCCCCAACAAGAGCAAAGCCAAGAACAATCCCCGGCATATATTACGAGGTGGCCATGAGGCGGCATACTTCGTCTCAAAAAACAAACTGTTTTCGCCGCTGTTCGCTCCACTCGCTTTCGCCGAAGAAACTGCGCGAAGAGCATTTTTTTTCTTCTTTGCAACCATGTCAGAAATTAAGAGCGAATGCATGTCTAAACATCTAGGTTATTACTGCAGTTAAAGACCGTGCTTCCTAGTCAAAAAAGATAGATGTGTATGTGCATACATGTGTGTGTGTGTGCGTGTGTGTGTAGATATATAGATATATACATGCATACATACATACATATATATACATATATATATATGTGTGTGTGTGTGTACATAGAGAGAGAGAGAGAAAGAGAGAGAAAGAGAGAAAGAAAGAGAGAGAGAGAGAGAGAGAGAGAGAGAGAGAGAGAGAGAGAGAGAGAGAGAGAGAGAGAGAGAGAGAGAGAGAGAGAGAAAGAGAGAGAGAGAGAAAGAGAGAGAGAGAGAAAGAGAGAGAGAGAAAGAGAGAAAGAGAGAAAGAGAGAGGGAAAGAGAGAGAGAGAACAACCCACCCACAATATCTCAACACTCCATCTGTAAATTTTTGCGCAATCCTGCTATATAAAAAACGAAAAATCGATAAGACAACCTCTAAGTTAAATAAATAAGGAGAAAAACAAAAATAACGAACAACAGTACAACCAGAGTTCATTCACTCCTCATATCTTTGATTACACTTAAAGTTATCAACAACCCCCGGCCTCGTATCTGATATATCACAGAAGCCTTTTCCCAAAGGTTAATCGAGCGAGGAAATTGGCTTAGAACTTCGTTATCCTTACCGACTTCTACCTGAGAAAAAATCGAGCTTTTTCCACAGCGCTAAATAGGGAGCAGTCAGTCGCACGGTATCTGAACCTTATTACATTTTCTAAACTATTTTTCAAATTGATTAAAAAAAAATAAAAAAAGGTCTAGATAAAGTAACTCATAAAAATACTAAATAATCATTTAGTTACTAAACTGAAATGAGAGAGGAAGTCAAAGGCATCAAACGAATTGGAAAAAAACGAATGGGTCCTACGCAACAACGCAATTTTTCACGAAGAATGAGAGAGTACCGAAGTCATCATGAAAGAAGCCGAAAAGGCACACGAAAAAAGAAAACTTGACAGGCTTCCTTGCTTCGGAACCCCCAAGTCAAGGAGGCGCCTTTCGAACTCTATTTAACGGCGATATGCTCGTCTCTCTCGCCTTTAAAGTACATTCAACGGTCGTTATCATTATCATTCTCATTCTCATTCTCTCTCTCTCTCTCTCTCTCTCTCTCTCTCTCTCTCTCGCCTTTTCTTCATTTCAGACGGGGTTGAATTTTTATTTTTGCTACGTTAAGGTTTCTGTTTTGTACCCTCAATTAACCCATTGCGTACGGGTGTCATGACATACATGACGTAGGAGCTTTGGCCTGACGACGGGCGTCATGACGTACACGACGTTCGGGGATTTTGGATCACTGTGCTATTTTATTTTGCTATGAAAAAGGAATGAGTGATGATGGCTACTGCAGTCCTAATTACTATAATTACCGTAATATCGTGCAAGCTTAACGTCCAAAACCTAGATGGCACCACTTTTTCCTAGCACCAGCAGGTGAGAGAGCCTTGAATGGCACCCATCCACGGTCTCTAGCATGCACTGTCTCTATAGAGCGATGGCACACACTAAGTTGATGAACCCTTGCTCTAAAGTACCGCCGATGAAGGATGTGCAGGCAGAACGAGAAGAGGAAGGTGACTCAATCCATACCCAGTGTCTAAAATGTGCTCCTGTGCCAATATGGATGTCTTTCACTGTGGCACTCACAGTCACAAGCACAGGTTTCATTCCTCTTCCCTACCTCTTCTTGTTATCTTTATTGTAGGTGGTTATATGTTTCGTATTCGTTCATGACAGCACAAAAATACGAAAAAATAAAGTTGCCTTTTGTCCTCCCATAAAACAGCAATACTTCTATCACATTGAGTATAAAGAAAATAATGAGCTAATATGGATAACATACTACAATTTTAGTCAACTGCAGCACTGATAGAGCCTGTCATATGGCACATATAAGTCTCTAAACTCAATAAAACACACAAAAAAATAAAACACAAAAACCGCTCTAGTTTTACAACGAATGACTGAAAGCGAGTGGGATGATTCAAATTATATTGCTTCAAGTGGTCTCTCTCTAAAATAAAACCTATCCTGGAGGCTGGGCAAGCAAATTTATCTCCGTCTGCAATGGGTTAAGTGGATGCTTAACCATTATTTTTAATTCCGAATACTGAATACTTCCATCTTCAAATAATGAATTCAATTAATTTCCAATTGCTAAATTCTCCTCCATATATTTTAATTTACCCTAATACTAACTTTTTGTACTTTCATTTCATTTCCTCTTGAAGATAGTTCTATTCATACTCGTTTACAAATTTATACCTAGTACCCCACGAACAATGACCAAACTAATTCGTTTCAAGTGGCACACAAATTCCCTTATCGGCAAGATACCATCCATTTACCTTCCTCCTTTAATAAACATCACCGACTTATCAGATAAGATGTATAGGGAGAAAGAAAAAAACACTCTAGCAGGTCACGAAAAGGGAGAAAATGTGCAAAGAGTGGCTCCGTACCCAACGATCCCTCTTGTGGCGTTCATTCTGCATGACCCAAGAAAATGAAGCGGCTTTGTGTGGTCTCAATGTTTTCGTCGTTAGTGAGTTGGGCGGAAAGTGGTCTGCACAGCGTTAAAATTGTGGCGAGAGTGTGTGTGGTTGTGGTTGCGGTTGTGTGTGTGGCTGTGTATGTGTGTGGCTGTGTGTGTGTGTGGCTGTGTGTGTGTGTGTGTGTGTGTGTGTGTGTGTGTGTGTGTGTGTGTGTGTGTGTGTGTGTGTGTGTGTGTGTGTGTGTGTGTGTGTGTGTGTGTGTGTGTGTGTGTGTGTGTGTGTGTGTGTGTGTGTGTGTGTGTGTGGCTGTGTGTGTGTGTGTGTGGCTGTGTATGTGTGTGTGTGGCTGTGTATGTGTGTGTGTGGCTGTGTATGTGTGTGTGTGGCTGTGTGTGTGTGTGTGTGGCTGTGTGTGTGTGTGGCTGTGTGTGTGTGTGTGTGTGTGTGTGTGTGTGTGTGTGTGTGTGTGTGTGTGTGTGTGTGTGTGTGTGTGTGTGTGTGTGTGTGTGTGTGTGTGTGTGTGTGTGTGTGTGTGTGTGTGTGTGTGTGTGTGTGTGTGTGTGTGTGTGTGTGTGTGTGTGTGTGTGTGTGTGTGTGTGTGTGTGTGTGTGTGTGTGTGTGTGTGTGTGTGTGTGTGTGTGTGTGTGTGTGTGTGTGTACGTGTGCAAGTGCGTGTGCGTATGTCCGTACCCAAGTGTCCCCATGCATGTGTGTCCGTATGTACGCGAGGCCACGTGCGTGTCTGCAAGCTTTAAGTCCATGAATGAGCCTTTGTATACGAGTTGAATATTACTCGTCCTCACTGAAGCAAGAGTGCTTTACCTTATGAATGATTCTTATTTTTTTCATTCAAGGCAAGAAGAGCCGCAGAAAAAAAACATCATCATCATTACAACAACTCTCGTATGCGATTCACATTCGCAATTACGAGAAGCAGTCGACTGTTATCACCGAATTCTAATGCGGATATTAAACAATGACCTCCATCCTTGGGTATCGCGGCTAAAGAAGAGAGGGCAAGTTGCGGGGAGATAGAGGAGGAAGATTGAGGAAGGAGAGGGAGGCGGGGAGGGTGTGAGAGGGAAGAGAGAGAGAGAGAGAGAGAGAGAGAGAGAGAGAGAGAGAGAGAGAGAGAGAGAGAGAGAGAGAGAGAGAGAGAGAGAGAGAGAGAGAGAGAGAGAGAGAGAGAGAGAGAGAGAGAGAGAGAGAGAGAGAGAGAGAGAGAGAGAGAGAGAGAGAGAGAGGGGGGGGGGAGAGGTGTGTAGGGGGAGGGATAGGGTAGCGGGAGAGGGAAAGGGGAGAGAGGGAAGAGGAAAGAGGAGAGAGGGGAGAGAGGGAAGAGGAAAGAGGAGAGAGGGGAGAGAGGAGAGGAAAAAACGAAAGATTGGGGGGGGGGGGGGGAGAAACTAGCAGGGACGCAACAAACAACGTCAAGGTCACTAGCTGCCCTGGAGATATGTTGGTCGGTGTCCGGTAGGGTAAGGCAGATGGGAGGGAGGGTTAAGAGAGAGAGAGAGAGAGAGAGAGAGAGAGAGAGAGAGAGAGAGAGAGAGAGAGAGAGAGAGAGAGAGAGAGAGAGAGGGAGGGAGGGAGAGGGGGAGAGAGGGGGGGAGAGAGGGGGAGAGAGAGAGAGAGAGAGAGAGAGAGAGAGAGAGAGAGAGAGAGAGAGAGAGAGAGAGAGAGAGAGAGAGAGAGAGAGAGAGAGAGAGAGAGAGAGAGAGAGAGAGAGAGAGAGAGAGAGAGTGGGAGGGAGGGAGGGAGGGAGAGAGAGAGAGAGAGAGAGAGAGAGAGAGAGAGAGAGAGAGAGAGAGAGAGAGAGAGAGAGAGAGAGAGAGAGAGAGAGAGAGAGAGAGAGAGAGAGAGAGAGAGAGAGAGAGAGAGAGAGAGAGAGGAGAGAGAGATTTAACTTGATTTGATATAGTTTATTTGCAGAACAGTTTACATGCCCTGCAAAAAAGCCAGGGTAAGATGTCAAGCATCTATCCAAACTGGCTAAGCTTCTATTGCGTAAAGGGCTTAGTCAAGCACAAATCTTACATACCTGAGGGGCTGCATTGTACTGGTTAACATATTCACATATCTTATCTGGTCGGTAAAAAAAACTTTTATATCACTGATCATGTCAAAGACAAAACCAGTGTCTACAATAAAATTAATATATGGTGAACATTAAAATCTTCACAAAATAACAAAGCATCATCATGTATCATATTGTCAGGAAGTTTAGGTACCTCTTCACTATCATGCGGGTTAAATACATTAACAATAATGATAGTTTTGCCATCAAGAAATAATCTGACACCGAGATATTCAACACGTGTCACGTTTGTCATCGATCACTTTGGATGGTATGGAGTTCTTAATATATATGCCAAGCCCTCATGTAGAGGGATTAGCCATGTTAGGTTTGTCATAATAAGTGTATCCCGCAATTTTTGCATAGCGAGCACTAATTCTGATTGCTTGAAGGCAACATACACCAACATCCTCAGTGTGAAGATATTGAGAGAGTTGCCTTGCGTTTCTGCAAACTGTTAACGTTCCAAGTAATACATTACAAATAATTACTTGGAGCCATCGGTCGTTATCTGATCATTTCCAAGGTCCATTGTTGGATGCAAATCGACCGGCGGTGTGGGCTGTAGTCGCTCCAGGAGGGTGAACATCCTTTCCTGGAATTTAGATTGTTGGAGCATTTGCTGTTGCATCATGAGCATCATCTGGCCCTGCTGGGTCATCATCAGTTCCATCTGCTTAATCAGCGTGTGCAACAGTTCCTTTATTTCGCGGCTGGACTCTTGTTTATCTTAGAACCGGAAGTAGAGTTGAGGTGGGCACTGGAGACTGCACTAGGGTTGTGTTTGGTTTTGCAGGAGCTGGTGCTCCTGTTGGTATTGGTGCTGTGGATGATGCCTGGGCTTTATTTGAAGGGATTACCACATTCTTCTTTGGAATAGGTGGGAAGGCCTTCACATCAGTAAGGCAAGGAGCTGGGGTGGCGTTCTTGGCAGGGAGGACTTCTGATATTTCTTTTTCCTATCCTTCGGAAAATATGTACATTATGCAGAATTCGCATTATGCTCTTGGCGGCAGTTCACGCACTTCCGTGGGATATCTTGTCCTTCGGAAATCTTCTCTGCGCATTCTGCGCTTGCATGGGGGAGAGCGCAGTATCGGCACCGCGGATTGTCGCGAGTGCAAGCACGTGCTCCGTGTCCCCAGAGAGAGAGAGAGAGAGAGAGAGAGAGAGAGAGAGAGAGAGAGAGAGAGAGAGAGAGAGAGAGAGAGAGAGAGAGAGAGAGAGAGAGAGAGAGAGAGGGGGGGGGACATCAAAACATCAAACAAACGAGGGTAAACAGCTGAGTCAACGATTAACAATCTTATTTTGAGGGCGTCATTGAATATAAAAATAAAAAGTTAAGACAAACACTTCTCTCTCTTCTTGTCTGTCGAATCTCTTGAATTTGAGCTTCAGACTTGCAACATAACTAACATAATACATCTCAACATCGGCAGTGCACAGTGCAAATTACCTAAAATTACTGACGTTACGAAGACACAAATCTACTTATCTACGCAAATACACACTTCCAATTCGTATATCTAACTGAATTTCGGGGCGTTTCAATACATCAAGAAATACGTGAAATAATACGACCAACAGCGAACCCCAGTAACATCATCCTACGAGCAAATCAAGACCGAAGAATGCATGCAATAATGGTCTATGCTTTCCAACCGATAATCAGCTCATAATAATGGCTCCGAATACGTAACAGCCTGGTAAAGGGTATCGTTTTTCCGTTATAGAATCCAAACCGATGGGAGGGAGTTTTGGTGGCGCTGCGTCGTGCATTTATGGTGTTGCAACTTCTCTCAACATCGAACTTAATCGTAAGTTTGGTGAGGAACCGACTGGAGGGACGGGAGGGGTAGTGGGGGTGGGAGCAGGAGGTGGGGGAGGGGAGGTGGAGGAGGGGAAAGAAGGGGCTCTAGTTAAGGAAGAGGAAAAGGAGGTGGAGGAGGAGGAGAAGAGTTGAGGGGAGGTGGAAGGGAAGAAGGAGGAAGAGAAGGAGAAGGACGGAGAAGGGAGGAGGGAGGAGGAGGAGGAGGAAAAAGAGGAGAGTTGAGGGGAGGAGATGGTGGAGGGGGAGCAGGAGGAAGAGGAGGAGAAGGGGGAGAATGATAAAAAAGGGGGGGGGGGACGGAGAAGGGTGGGGGGAGGAGGGAGGAGGGAGTGGAAGTAAGATGAGGAAGAAGAAAAGGAGCCGATTGAAGAGAAGGGAAGAGGAAGATGAAGAGGAGGAGGAGGAAAACGAGGGAGAGAAGAGAGATGAAAAGAGGGAGAGTAGGAAGAGAAGGTGGAAAGAAGGGTAGGGAAGCGAGAAAAGGACAGTATGTATAGAAAACTATACGGAATCGGAGTGATCGAGAGAGAGAGAGACGCAGAAAAGGAAAAATAAAACAAAGACAAGGCTCTTGGCGAACCAGAACGAACAACAAGAAATACAAGACAGCGCGAATGAACCGATAACAACTAGGGACAATTTACAGTTTCCACTCTCAAACACCGGTCGATCGATCCCGACTTGCAACACGGTAACCTAAGTCCAAGTTGCGAAGGGGGAGAAAGACAAGAGAGCCGAAAGAAAGTGGAAGTTGAAATAATACGAAAGGAAAAAAGAAAAATGGAATTGGAAAAAAACGAGGGAGGAGGGAGACAAAACAAAGTAACTGAAACGGACAAAGCGGAGTGGAAATTGGAAGACAAAATATATATGGGAAGAATGAGAAAGAAAGAAGAAAATAAAGGGAGAAAGGATAGGAGAAAAAGAGGGAATGATTCAGAACAAGAAATAACCGGCACAACATGGAGAATACCCACATGTATTCTCTCTCTCTCTCTCTCTCTCTCTCCGTCTTTCACTGCCTTCCCTCTTTCACACTCAGCCAAATCACCGATTATCAAGTCTGGCTCTTATCAGCTTGAATGGAGTCACACACGTAACCACATACTACTTCACAAAAACATTCATTCACACACACAAACAACACGCACACTAACTCACGCTCTCACTCTCACTCTCTCTCACACGCACACAAAACTTTCCGGACGAGCTACCTGAAGAGGCCACCCGCTATTTCTAATCTGTTCCATCTGACACCTCGCGAACGCACGACACAATGACGTCATCACCGTCTGCTTGTCTGCCAGATTTTCGCGCCGAATGGGCTAGTGATATTCTCAGCATGAATAATAGGTGAATAAAATAATAAACAATAATAATAATAATAAATATAAATAAACGATGATGATATTGTTACTCACAAATTTATATCTATGGAAAAAATAACAGCAATGATAATAACAAAATCACACACTCCAAATCAATCCAGAAAGAATGACAATAATCCCAGTCAATATTGCAACAACACGACGTTGGTAAACAGCCCGAAAAAGGAGAAAAACGTGGAATACTTCGATGTCCGTTACTGACTTCTTTCTCCGACTGCCGTTCAGAACGTCAATAACCCAACGACGCGACGGTATATTCGGCAGAAAGAGCGAAGGTTTCCAAAAAGCTGCGTTACGTCATGATTTCTCAACATAAAAGAAAAAGAGAAAGAAAAGAATGGCAGACATGCAAATGAAATGCATCGCTTTACATTGCCAAAAGGGGTGGCGTTGAGATCTAGGAGGGGGTAGGTAGGTCTGTGGGGGTAAAGAGGGAGGGGAGGGGTGGGGGGGAGGTGCCAATTCAGATCTTCTTGCACGGTGACTCCCCGAAACAGCAGGGAGTCAAAAGTCTACGGAAATGAAAACCTAAGCACTTAGCAAACTATCGAAGCAGAGGAAGAAAAAACAAGACTAACGAGGCACGAGGTACGAGGGCGGAGGAGTGAAGGAACATGGGAGTAAGGAGGAAGGAGGGGTGAAAGGGAAAGAGGGGAGAAGAAGGAGGGAGGGAAGATGGCTGAGAGGGTGAGAGGGAGAAAGGAGGAGATAGGAAAAGGAAGAGGGGTAAAGCGAGAGAGAGAGGGGGAAGGGGTAGAGTGGGAGAATGGAAAACGAGAGCTGAGGGTGGGAGCGGAAAAGAGGCAGGATGGGGTATGGGGTAAAGGGAGACGATAGGGGCGGGCAAAGGAAGAGGGGAATGGGAGAGTCTGAAGCAAAGCTGCGAGGCATACTTGCCAAAAAATCTCACCTGATGCGAGCATATTAATAACCTTCCATTGGCCAAAGACCTGCTCTGGCGCGCTAACAATGCTGTTAGAATGGGACGAGGGGCATGACAATGTAAAAAAAAGAAAACAAACAAATAAATAAAGTGATACAGCGCACTAAGGCATAAGAAAATCCCAGTTGAAAATGGCACAAGTTAACCAAATGGTAAATGGAAAACAAAGCAAAAAAAAAAAAAAAAAAAATATATATATATATATACACACTGAAAACTAACAAAACAAAGATAAACAGTAAAAAAAATCTATAAACAAACCGAAAAAAGTCAACAACCCAAAGGGCTCATTCAAAAACCGAAAAGATCGAAATCAAAGCGCAGAATCAAGAAATAATCAAAAGGAGAGCGAAGCCTAGCGAGCCGGGCGCGTAGCGAAGGAGAGAGGTCGATCAAGGTCGAGAGGTGACCCAGGCCCGTTTTAGAGTCGTCTCGCTCCCCACCGAGGCTTGCGTGCCTCTCGCCACTGTCGGATGTGTTTGTCTACATGTTTATGTATATACATGGCATTTTGTGTGTGTACGTGTGCAAGCGTGTGCATTTGTATTTTTTTTGTGTTGAATTGAAAGAAGAAAGCAATGAAACAAATATACAAAGGAAATAAAAAAATGACTATCTAACAGACTTCATTTTTCCGTCTCGTAGTCCTGCGCAAAAAAAAAACAAAAAAAAACATAATAACTTGTTGGCAGGTTCGCCCGGTTCCTACGTCGCCACCATACGTAACCTAATGCCAGCCATGTGTAGGGTTTGGGTGCAATCTCCCCTTGTTATGTTCTCGATACGGGAGCACGCTTGCTTACGCGCGACCGTGTAAGTCTGCGCGCGCGCGCGCGCGCGTGTGTGTGTGTGTGTGTGTGTGTGTGTGTGTGTGTGTGTGTGTGTGTGTGTGTGTGTGTGTGTGTGTGTGTGTGTGTGTGTGTGCGTGCGTGTGTGTGTGTGTGTGTGTGTGCGTGTGCGTGTGCGTGTGCGTGTGTGTGTGTGTGTGTGCGTGTGTGTGTGCGTGTGTGTGTGCGTGTGTGCGTGCGTGTGTGTGTGTGTGTGCGCATGTATGTGTTTGTGTGTGCGTATAAATGTGTGTGCGTATAAATGTGTGTGTGTGTGCGCGTGTATGTGTTTGTGTGTGCGTATAAATGTGTGTGCGTATAAATGTGTGTGTGTGCGTGCGTATAAATGTGTGCACGCGTGTGTTCTTCACGCAAATAAATGACAGTAACTAAACAAAACCAATCACGCAAAGGAGTTAAAATCTAAGAAACAATTGCAACAATCAAAGTAACATCCACAAAAATCCCCTCCAGGCAGCCTTCCGCAATGCCACCGGACAGCGGAAGTCGGAAGGCAGCCATACATCGCCAGCGTGAGGCAACGCCGCCGATAAAAGCTCTGCCTCATTCCAATTAGGACGTCGACGACCATTTCCGGTCCCGATGTGTTTACATGGCAGACTCCCATTAGCTCAGACTTACTGGAAGGACCATGCAAAGTCCTCCTTATCGACAGAGAGGCTGAGGTGCGTGTGCTTGGGAGTGCTTGCGGCGAGTGGGAACGGAAAAATGGAAAGAGAAATCGCTTCAATTTTCGGTGAAGTAATCACGGGTACATAAAAAAATAGGACAGACTTTAAGCTCGTAAATAATTTTCTTTGTGGTTATATACATATCTGCTGTCTCTCTCTCAAATTATTTCCTTTGTGGCTAAATAACTAAATAAATAAGCTGTCTGTCTGTCTCTCTCTCTCTCTCTTTCAATCACTCTTTCTCCGTCTTTTACTGCCTTCCTTCCTTCCTTTACTCTCACTCTCACTCTAATCACCGACTCTCAAGGCTGCCTCTTATCAGTTTATCTCAGGCAGCCATATGCGGCTCTTGATCGATCATCGCCGAATTATCCCTTGGCTACATTACTGCAATCTACACACTGGCACCTAGATGGCATGCAAGTGACTGCAGGCCATTATCAACCTGAAGAAACAGGAGATGAGGTAACTGGCATCATGGATTAATTACAATGCGATTGAAAGAAAGAAGGGATATAAAGGGATGTGAATAGACAGACAGGTAGGCAGATTGTGAAATGTATACACAAAGCTATAGTTAAAGAAAGACAAAGAAAAAAAGAGAAAAGTAAAGAAAAGAAAAAGAAAAAAGTGTGTGTTTGTAAATAATTAAATAACTAAATTATTATCTGTCTATCTATCTATCTATCTATCTATCTATCTATATATATATATATATACATACACACACACACACACATACATATATATAATATATATATATATATATATATATATATATATATGTATATATATATATATATATATATATATATACATACATACATATAAACACACGCATATATATATATATATATATATATATATATATATATATATATATATATATTATATATATATACATATATATACATATATATATATATATATATATATATATATGTATATATATATATGTATATATATGTATGTATATATATATATATATATATATATATATATATATATATATATATATATATATGTATATATATATATATATATATATATATATATGTATATATATGTATGTATATATATATATATATATATATATATATATATATATAATATATATATATATATATATATATACACAAACATATAAACATATATAGATAGATAGATATAGAGAGACATACAGATATACAGATAGAAATAAAAACACACACAGATAGAAAGATAAAACAGTTGGAACCCAATAATGAGTGTGTTCTGATAAGCTGATTTCTAGCAAAAGCGTGATAAGCTACTATTACCAGCAATACGCATATTCTAAGCCTGCAAAATACAATTCCTAAGCGTAGGAGCTTACCAGGAGATTTAGACTGGTTGAGGACACGGGGTATTCAGCAAGGACAAGCAAGTCCCAATCATATAAAAATCCTCGATTAATTACATGCACACTTAACTATTTGGATCCCAGCGACCGAAATTGCGTTCGAAAGCAGATTTACAAAACACATTACACCTTAAAGAACTATTTATCCGCGGAGGTGATACACACAACCTCTGCTCTGCGAACGAGTAAAAAGGTTATTTTCACCGACACTGCAAACCTGACCAACATTGCACTGATTTAATCGCCATGACCTTGGCAAGTAGCAACAGTGTCTCCTCCTTCCTGTTCTTATTACAAGAAGTTCCAGTCCTTCCGCATTCTGTTGAACACGCGACGCCAAAGAACAAAAAGAAGTTCGGAAGGTTGGCCTCAAGCAACAGGTTATTCCGATGTTGATCACGCGTTCATCGAGCGCTTGCCGTGGGCCTTAAGATCTAGCTTATGTACTCAGGAGAACACGCACTCCAAAGGAAAGGGGGACAAACAAGAAAAAAAAAGGAAAAAAAGAGAGAAAAATACCGCAACATGCCGCTTTAAATATTTACACGGTGATATCTTGAGGAACGCGCATTCCTAAGAAAACGAAAACGGGAAATGAACAAAAAATGAAGATAATGTTTATAACAAAAACAAAGAAAAAAAAATACAAGCGCTTTATCTCTCCGACTCCAACCTCTCCCGTGGGCTCAACACCCACTTACGGCGTGAAATCCGCTTACGAGACAGGAGACAGCGCGACTTGTGTTTCCACCCTCCTTCGACTACTGGAAGCGGTGGAGTCGACAGCCTCGACTCCCCAAGTGCCTGACCTTCCCGATCGACCCGTCTCGCCCCCCAGTCTAGAACCTCGACCCCCATCCCAAACCCCTTCACTGGTCATGACCCTCCACCTCCTCACCTAAAACCACTCGCTGGCCACAAACCCCTTACCCCCCCCCCTACAACCTCACTGGCCCCGACACCTCGCCCCCTACCATCATCCCCTCACTAAACACCACCCCTCATCCCCTACTCCAATCCCCTCACTGACCAAAGCCCCTTAACCCCCCCTCCCCTATATCAACAACCATACTGGCCCCTCCCCCTTACCTCCTACTACAACCCCTCCCCCACCCACTCTTCTTCATCGTCAATTTTGCTTCTTTCTAACCCCTCCCCCCCACCTTCCTCTTCTTTTTCCTCTGCCTCTACTTCCCCCTATGCTTCCTCCTCTTCTTTTTACGCCACTGCTTCCTTCTCTTTTCCCTCTTTCTACTTCATTACACTGTTTATTTTGTTTTTATTTTCTTGCTCCTTCCTTTTCTCTCATCCGATTATTTCCCTGTTCTTTACTAGCTAAGCAAGCAGCAGAGTTAATGTACATGTAAACAAAATGACCAAGAAAGTCATCAAACAACAAAATAAGGAAACACAAAAATGCAACTGAAACTTTGGACAGAAAAATCCTGTCTGTCAACATAACTCACTAAGAAAAATAAATTAAGAAAACAACAACAACTGACAACTATAATAAGCAAAGCCATGGAATAAAATCACGAACAAAGAAGACATACAATAAAATATTGCTGTCGCTGGCAATAGTGACTTTTGGAACACGTTTGTAATTAATTCCATCATGTTCGAAACAAGAGAAAAAATAAAAGCCGACGACTGATCGATCGTATATTTGCAATTTGGCATTTTTCTTTTCTATGGTGTATCTCCTCCTTCTCCTTCTCCTTCTTCTCTCTCTCTCTTTCCATCTCTATGTCTGTCTGCCTGTCTGTCTGTCTCTTTCTCTTTAATTTATAATATTTTGGATATCGTTCATATCACGCATTATCATGCTCATTCTTTCACCCCTAATCTGTCATATTAAGCTTTATTTGTTTCCTTATCTTTTTACACAACTGTAGTAGCAGTAGTGTTGGTAGCACGAGCAGCCGTAGCAGCAGTAGTAGTAGTAATAGTAGCGGTATCAGCATATTCTATCTTTTAATCTCGCTTTGTTTGCCTTTTGCAATTTTTATAATGACATTTCGCAATAATAACGTGTGTTCTTTCATTATCCATTCTTCCTATCCCTCTACAAAAACACGCTACCTTGCATGTTCATCTATCTATCTATCAAACCACCAATCATGGAATCCAACGGTATGCATGATCTAGCATCGCCCAAATACCAAGTGTTAGCCCACCATTAACCCTAACAATACCATCGCCAGCATTATCATTACATAAAAGAAAAGAAAAAAGAAGATTAATAGTAAAGAGTGAAGGAAAGAAAAACTGTCATCCTTATAAAAAAAATGAAAGTAAGAAAAAATAAGAAAGAAATGAATCAAGCGATACAAACAAAAATACAGCAAAATTATAAATCATTTTAAAAGTATTCCCCTTTCACGATCATCATCATCCCCCAAAATAATAAAATAAAATAAAAGAACTCAAAAATAATGAAAATGAAACCGATAGAAATACATACAAAAGGATAAATAATAATAATAAAAAAATCCCCACTCACGATCGTCATCACCAATAACAAAAACAAAAAACAGAAGTACAAAAAGATGATGATGATGATGAAGAAAAAATATATATACATACATACATACATTATATATATGTAACAACAAAGCAAACAATACAAAAAAAATCAGAAAAAAATTCTCTCCATGCAACACCATCAATCCCAGCAGAGTGCCAGTCTCATGTACACAACCTCTGCAAAGGTGTGTTCCTCCCTCTCTGCCGCCCCAGTCTGCCAGCCTTATCGATTGAGTAAACCTCCAAGGTGACTTTGGCTGTTTCTCATGACTCTATGAGAAAATGTGCGCTAATGATTATATTTTATAACCGATTGAAGAAAAGCAGAAACAGAATACAGAAAGGGGAGAGGGATGGAGGGAGGGAGGGGGGGAGGGAAAGGGAAAGGGAGAGAGGGAGAGGGAGAGGGATAGAGAGATAAAGATATATAGATAGACAGACAGAGACAAACCCAGAGAGAGAGAGAGAGAGAGAGAGAGAGAGAGAGAGAGAGAGAGAGAGAGAGAGAGAGAGAGACAGAGGAGAAAGGAAGCGGCAAGGAAACCCGACCATAAATCATGATTGATAAAAAGTATAGCAAGGCGATTCCTTTGATTCGTTGATTACCGCGACGAGGCGATTCATGCCTGACGGTGGATCAATGAGTAAAGATGAAGGCTATCCCGCCAGCCACTCTGTCTGGAGAATGAATGAATGACCTGGCACAAAGATGGGTCAAGGTGCAACGTGTAAGATAAAATGCTGATCCTATTTATATAATCCGTATCTGTAATTGTTGATCATTGTTGCGAATTGGAATATAAAGCCAAATCATGGATGATTTATTATCAAGTCTGATAGAAAGTTAATTAAAATAAGGAAGTGTGAGTGGAGGATGATGAAAACTATGAATTTAAAAAAATGAAACAAAAGTGAATTCAATGAAAGAGCAGCGTGAACCAACAGCCATGAGGGAGGGTAATAACAAGCAAGAAATATTACAAGAAGGCAACTAGAAACAAGACAAATGAAAGAAAAAGCGAAGAGAGAAGGGTTGATCACATGAACTGGTCGACCGGCTCTCTTCAGCTGGATTTCCGTTTTCTGGAATGTTTGGGGAGAGGTCGATATGGTACCTTTTCTCTATTTCTGGTTCTGTATGGTGCTCTTTGGTTCGTTCTCTCTTCTCTTATCTCACTCCCCCCCTCTCTCTCTCTTATTCTGTCGCTCATCCCCTCTACTCTCTCTCTCCCCCTCCCTCTCCCACTCTCTCCCCTCTCCTTCACTCTCCCCTCTCTTTTCGCGTAAAAGCTATAAAAAATGAGGTAAGAAGATACTAAGTAGCAGACACAGGCAGAGAGATACTAACAGAGAAAATAAATTCAATCACTTAATATGCTCAACGCATGCAAGCATAAACAGAAGAAAGAACAAGATTTGAATGAAGGACTAGTTTCAAAGAAGCAAACAACTGTAAACACAAAATGAACGTACACACGGAATGAAAATTGGAGCAGTGGTCGACCTTCAGGTGATTGTTGTACACTACTCTCGCCCTTAGTCGACCTTTGCGCCTCCCGTCTCCCTCTCTTCTCTCTGTCCCTCTACTATCGCTTAATAATAATAACAATAACAAAAATAATAATAATATCAACAACACCAATAATAGTAATAATAGTAACAATAATAACAATAATAATAATAATCAATAAATAGTAATGACGCAACAAGAAAGTAGATAAAGACAGGAAACGCAGAGATATGTAATAATTCACACGCATTCTCCCCAGACGGATGTTCCACCTGAGCTACAAGATACAAGAGAAAGAAAGCAATAATAAAAAGGGAAGAGACAGGACTAAAATAGCCCGTCATCGCGGTGGCTTCACATTC
>BOPN01002339.1:35000-42500 GCA_017312705.2 Penaeus japonicus | reverse complement strand
TCTGTTGACTCGGATTGGTGCGGATTGGTGCGTATTTGAGATTTGTTTTTCTTTTTTTTTGTTTGCTTGAGGGTTTTGGTTAAGTGTATCGTTTGTTGTTGTAGTTGCATTACTGTTTTAATGTTGGAGGATTGTAATAGTATTTGTCACCGTTTTTATTATGTCTTTGTTTTATCATTTTTATAGATCTCGGTATTCATCTCTTGCAATTCTTGCGAACTAATATCTGTCCCGCCACCTGACTCCCCGTCTTCCTTCAATAACTCTATTCAGTAAAGGTAGATCCCCCTTTGCCCCCAGCACCCCTAAGAATGTTCCTAGAACAATGCCTCGTAGAGGAGGAGGAAGAAGGGGAGGGGGGGGGGGGAGGGGGAGGGGGAGGGGAAGGGGGAGGAGGCGGAGGAGGAGTAAGAGGAGGAAGAAGGAGAAAAGGATAAAGAGTATGAAGAAGAAATTAATAAGAATAAGAAAAAGTAGAAGAAAACGAAATAGACGAAGTAGAAGAAAAAGAACACAAATACGAAAAAAAAGAAACGCGAAGAAGACAGCGACGAAAGCCCTATCAGAAGAATGAGAATCTGAATAAGAAAACACTAGAACATCCTGCATCCCCCCCCCCCTTCAACACCCAACATCCGACACTCACCACATTCTCGGGCAGCTTCTTGCCGGGGAGGTACTTGACGTTGACGTGTGTGGTATTGATGATCTCGGTCAGCTTCTTGCCGTCGACCATCTCCTCGTAGACGAACATGCGGACCTCATTGTCGAACTGGTCGAATTTGGTGACGTTGGAGCCGATGATCTTGGCGATGGCGGAGCCCCTGTGGGTGGGGAGGAGAAGAGGGGGGGGGGTTAATTGTGCGTGTGCTTGGATTGGTGATTGCAGATCACTGGTGATTTTGAGGATGACAATGATGATGAATGTATCTTACACACACACACACACATTATGTATATGTGTATGTATATGTATATATATATATATATATATATATATATATATATATATATATATATATACATGTATGTATGTATGTATGTATGTTTAATAATAATAATTTTGATAATGTCAGTTATAGTTACGGAAACGAAAATGAATTTGATAATAACTAACCGTGTCAATGATGATGCACGTCTTTGTACAAGATGAAATATGCCTTGGTATCAGCAAGAGCTTAGTATTAACGTGCATATGAACCAAGATTAATCATATGATGACAAGAAAATGCTCCATACAATAATAGTCATTAACTGCAGGGAAAAGTGGCAAATTGTCCGTCTTAATAATGGTTAATGAAACAAAAACGAAAAGGAAAAAAAGTGACGAACGAGGCGACAAGGCAAACATGACATCCAACACTTATCATCATTATCGGGCGCGGGGATTTCAATAAATTTCGCGCATTAGTGATACTCTATCAATCACACTAACTGTGAAAATAAAAACTAGAATAATATGGGGCCAAACAATACATAATCTATAATACTGCATATCATCAGTAAGAGTGAATTAATGCGATTTTTATTGGCCTTTTTTTCTTGATGAAGCACGACAATAAAAATGCAAATGATAGTGATTATGGGTGTGTTGATCAAGTATATATGTATATGTATATATATATATATATATATACATATACATATATATACCTGATCAACACCATACTGAAAACCATCTTCGGTTATCATATCTCTTGTTATCTCGTAAAAATTAACGTCATATTTCAAGGTCCGGTCATTACGCCCCCCCCCCTTCTCAGGCACACACACGCAACAATTATCCACAGCTATCTTAATGACTTGACAATGATAGATTTAAAGCCACGTCTCGCTCTCGCTATTGCTCTCTCTCTCTCTCTCTCTCTCTCTCTCTCTCTCTCTCTCTCTCTCTCTCTCTATCTATCTATTTTTCTCTCTCTCTCTCGGTGTGTGTGTGTGTGTGTGTGTTTCTCTCTCATCCCTCATATATATCAGCTAATCACCACCACGTCGATTTTCCCCATCTTGCAAACAGTTTTCTCCATAGCAACCAACACCTGTGTAGCGGATGTGGACTAGTTATCGCGCCGACCGGTCCACAGAGAGAAAGAAAAAAAAACTTACCGGCGAGGCTATTCATCGAACGGCGCGCTTTAGCGTGCTGGGAATATGCAATTACATCTCTTATTAGAGGACAAATCTCATTAGCATGACAACAATAATGATTAAAGCATAATGGCCATGCGTGAGTGACTTTTAAAGAGGCCATCACACTTGCTAATCTCCTTCCTGTCTCGGGACAGGGAAAGTCTACGAGACCAAAGCTATTGGAGGACAGCTGGGTCTTTCACCCCACCCCTCACCCTCACCCTTTCTCCCTTCCTCTTCCCCTCCCCCTCTCTTCCTTCCCTTCTCTCTCTTCCTTTTCTCTCACTTTCTTCCTTCCTTCCTCCCTCTTCCTCCCTTTCTCTCCTTCCCTTTACCTACATTCTCCATCATTATCAGTCTATGCAGTTCTCCCTGTCTCCTTCCTTCCGTTCTCTTCTTACCCAACCAGTTCCAGTCTATTCACGATCCTCTCCTTCCCTCTTACTCTATCCACATCTTTTTCCGCTTCCCCCATGAAGATCAAGGAAAGATGAGGAAAACATTAATCCTAAGTGTCGGGGATGAGGATCATGGAAGACATGAAATCCTAATTAATGTTGTTAAGGTGATATGATGGAGCACGGAATCGCTTCTCTGCCACGCCGCACTTCAACCTCGCACTTGGTTATGTTGTGCCTATCAAGGTCCTTTGTCTAGGTTACAGGTATATCGCCAAAGGAAGCGTATAAGTCACTTTATTTAGTGGTGTAACGTCCATCTGTGGCGAGTAAACAAGCGTCAAAATGCGCTTTATCATTCCGCGACAAAGAAAATCATCTGCAATAGCTATCTCACTGAGTCGAGACTTTAATGGTGATGTATTTCATGACCTCTTCCGCGAGTAAGCTCTTCGGAACATTCATCAGCGCAGCATTCCATCAGGACCGCTCCCTATTAAGAACCACACCTTAGGGCAGGATCTATGGGGCGTGCCTGGGGCGACAGACCAACCCCGCCGTGGTGTTACTCTTGAAAGAAAAAAAGAACAGTGTGTTCACCTCTTCCCCGTGAACTAGGACATGCAAACATCACCATCCCCCAAGCAAACATAGAGAACAAGCACTAGCCTAATAAGAGAGCTGTGAACAAAAAGTTCCCCGACGAAGGAACGCTACCCGCCGACGCGGCCTTCACATCCCTGCTAACGTTTGCCCACACCCACCGGGCAGCCAATCAGAAAAGGGGGTGTAAGCGCACCGGACCAATCAGAGAAGACGATGCTGTAGAGTCATGGTAAGGGGGGGGGGATTGAGACGGGGCAAGGTGATGGATCGGGTGGGTACACGAGGCAAGCAAGCAACTGTTACCACTTATCACATTAGATCGCTGGATAACTAAATAAAAATTACCGGCCCTAAAAAAACCCATCTCCCTCTCTGACAAGCAACGATGCTCTTGGGACCAAATGTGACTTGGCACTTTCTACATGCCACACGCTGAATAGCACCCTTCCTTGATCAGATCTGGGAAAGTGACAGTGCAGGAATACGTTTACATAACCTTGAGGGCGGAGTTAGGCCTTTTGACAACACGACGAGCATTGACCTTCTCGGCCCGACCAACATATTCCTCCTGGGATTCAAATATCTCCTGTTACCCCTACACTCTATCACCCCCCCCCCCTCTCTCTCTCTCTCAGCTTTTCTCTATCCCCCTCTATTTCTCTTTCGCTTTCTTTCTCCCTTTAGCCCCCTCATCTCTCTCTCTCGCAGCTTTTCTCTATCCCCTCTATTTCTCTCTCGCTTTCTTTCTCCCTTTAGCCCCCTCCTATCTCTCTCTCTCTCTCTCTCACTTGCTCAACCCCTTCCCGCAACAGGGGCCAGGGTACAGACAAACACCACGAAGAGAGCCACAAGGCCTGGCGGACACGCTGATTTCATATACATGCTTCCTGGTGGCCGACCTCTTCCCATGCTTCCTTGTCCTCGAAGGCACTCGTCCTAATGTTCTATTACGCTAATACGGTTTCCGTCTTCGTATTCATCTTCGTCTTTTTCCTCCTCTTCTTCCCCTGCTTCTTTTCTCTTCCTCTCAATTTCTTTTAAAATCTCAATTCATCTACTTCCTTTCCTGTCCCACCTTATGGTTTGTATTTAGTTCTATATTGTTATTGTCACAGACAGTTTCACTATCTTCCCTGTCTGTCTGTCAGTCTCTCCCTCTTATTTCTTGCTCACACATTCAACCATATACTTATGACCTAATCAAAATCCCTTTGGAATCCCTTTTAACAATTAACCTGCACTCTAGCAAGAAGTGCATATTGGATATGCAAACACGACACCACTTACGGGCTTATGAAATACCACCTAAACATAATTGATAATTTGCAAGAATTAGTCGTCTGCATTCATCTTACCTGGACGTGACTGAGGTCAATTAAGACGTTCTTCCATAAGCAGAAAACAAGAATTTCGCGATATTCCTGTTTTGATTGACGGATGAAAAGTAATATAAAAGTGATTAAAAGCCCCTAGAACCCCAATTTCAGATAACTAATAGGGTTAATTTTCTGTTTTCTCCCCCAGTTTAGTTTGCGCGTAATCTCCGTCAATCAAAATCAATTCAATGAACTCCTATAAAAAACAACTAGGAGAGAAAATGAATTAACAATATGTATCCTGAACTACTTAATAGCATAACTGTTAGCAAAAGCTCAGTAGTTTCCCGAATGCTGAGCCAAATTTAGGAGAATGTGCCGACTCCACTAACAATATCATCGTCAAATGGCATATTTTGTAGGCCTATATGAGACACATGCATTAACACGACCCGCGGGTCAAGTGACTACCGGCCATGATTTATCAATGCAGCGCTCACCTTTAAGAATTTCAAACACCATGGTAACTCATCCTCACGCCCACCGTCAAAAAACCCAAGGCGCTATTATGGTAATTTTGGGTAATATTTTGTGTATCCAATATATAACACAAAGCAGGTTGGAAATTACTGTATATTCTTATCTTGTCACTCAAGCCTTGTGCCTGTGGCACAATTGTCACTGCATTCAGGCCTATAGATAGACGCATGCCACTGAGTTCGTACTGCCCTCCACATAACCAAAGTGCCATTACTTAGGCCTAATATTCCAATGGACTATGTGGCAGGTGTGGACGCGTTATCACAGTACATGATAGGCCTATATGCAACGTGGCAGTTTGGGCGATGTTTCAGTTAATGGATGTCATTGCAGAGGTCTAATATCCAGTTGCAGCAAAGGAAAGATTAAGGTTTAAGTTACAGTAAAATAAAGTGTGAGTTGCATTTAAAAATTAGTAAGGCACCGAGTATATAGCAGGTACTGGTGAGTCATTTGTATTGATGAAACGCTGACATAAAATTGCTTAGCAACAAGGGAATCATCAGGATTTTACCAGAAATTATATTTCAATATTAAGATTATACAAAATCAGAGCTATCAGCTTATACATAGAACATACACACACGCTTTATCAAGATATGCAAACCATGCAATAAATTTTTGAACGTTGAGAAACTGAAAGAAACCCTTCAACCTATTTGGATATTTTGTATCAAAACATGTTACATATATCACATTACTTACCAGTTTCCAGAGCCGACAATGCAGATCTTCTTAGGTTCGCTCATATTGGCTAGAAGCGAGGTTGCACGAGTGAAACAGATCGGCAGCGAAGCAACACGTCTTCCGTCTACACTGGCTAAGCTAAGACTGACCTTCGCGAGGGAGATTCCTGCTTTATACAAGCGAGATCCGCTGAACTGAAGCATTTAGCGAAGTTTACGGGACACTAGCGGAATTAAAAGACTCTCAAATCGAAATATGATCCCAACGTGATTGGATTAAAGTGTCATAACATGCTTCAAAAGGGAGAGAGAGCGGAAGAGATCGCGAAAAATTTGCCAGGGGATGTAGCTCAAGCAGACGACACATATAGCGGAACTTACCCACTCGCTTTCTAATTGTTTTTTTCTGATTTACATTGTCAGTTTTTGGATTTGTTTCCATTTATTGGATGTTACGAATGCTATATAGTCATACATAATGGGATAGTATTTGTTGATGCTTTATTCTTAGAGGTTTTATTAATTTGATTACGTGGTAACCGTTTGTTTGGGGCGTGTACGAATTGCAAAAAAATCATCTTTGGCACAAGAAAATATCACGGTCTGTGGTCGCATTTACTTTGAAAATTTCATTTGGCATCTCTGTCTTAGATTAATATAATTTCTGAGTTGAATATGAATGATGAATGTATGTAATGTCTAGAAAGCTTCATGTATACGGTACCATCTTTTTATCTCTCTTTGCATATATAAACTAATAACATGCGGAAATTATCTCAATGATTAAGTTATCCTGATTCCCTCCTTATAATATAGTCTTTATTCATAATTAAATGCTCAATGTGCAAATGTGCAAAATTATATTTTCAAATTGAACGAAAAGTTTTAGTACTATAAGCGCCTTAAGTTATATTTCTTTTAGGATTTTGACACAACCAATGTTGTCAGCTGATAAACACGATATTAATTACTTGACACAATAACTCTAAATAATACTTGAATAAACTATAGCCTAAGTAATATATTAGACATCGACCCACATTACACAAAAAATTTATATTAAAAACTAAATTTTATACCCTAAAAGAAAGTTTCCTGCAACGTAAACAAAGCCTAAGAGAAAAGAACCCCTAAAGAAAGGCACCAACTAGAAAAGCAACGATATATCAAAATAACAAGAATGGTAGGTATATACGTTCTGTCAGTAATTATTTACAGGGTGTCTATGTAAGTAAACCTCTTAATATTGGTGTACATGTGTGTCATTAATTAGACATTTCGAAATTCATAGAACTTTACCGACATACCAAGTGAAAAGTATAAACATTTTCATAGGTCCTTCAATGCAAAATATAAATGTGTCATTGAGAAACAGAAATAAATACCTCTTTCTCATTCACTCTTTACGCGTATGAGTGATTCCGACATATGATTTTATTTATTTAGTGCACACAGATTAATGAACAGAAAAGAAAGGCATGGTTAGAATCTTGATGTTTTATAAAAATGTGCAAAGAACAAGTGCATACTTAGGATCTCAGGAAAGGGAGCACACTTCTAGGGGAAAATAAGTTAAGATTCCAGATCTCTGAAAGAGTGGGCTTGTGGCACTTTTCTCCTGTTCCTCACATAACTGCATTATTTACCTCTATATTGTACCCATGGTTAAGCCCTACAGAACACGAGACCAAGCTATTATGTGTTCTCACAGGATGCCAGTAAATAAAAAATTTCCTTCCATTATTTTTTTTAGGCTGTAATTAGAAATTTTTATCTGTAGATTCCCAAAATATAATTGTGCAACTTGAAACAAAGGAGAAAGAG
>BOPN01002339.1:17500-27500 GCA_017312705.2 Penaeus japonicus | reverse complement strand
CTGTATGCTATGGAGTGCAACCAGTACAAATTTTGTTTTTCATATAACATACTAGAATTAATACCCTTGCACTAGTTTTTTATCATTTGAGTCTTGAGTTATAGAAACATATAGTTTAGGCATAAAATTCATGTCACACTGGAATTATTTTAGGGTAATAGCAGAACTGCTGAGAGGAGAGGGTAGGCCTCAGGGCTTGGGCTTGTGGACTGCAAAGGATCAGTAAAACTGAATCTTTGCCTTGTCATTGTTTATCATTGCATATCTTGCACTGGCATGTTTAGGGGAAAATCTTTGTTTTTATCACAAACCAAATAGCAAAGGTACATCGTATGTAGATTCATATTGTGATGTCAGTCTCAGAAATGGAGCTGGTATCTACAAGTTGCCCTGGAACTGGGGTACAGTAGCCTTGGGCAATATGTTCCGAGCAATAGACATTACTCATTAGGAAGTACAGAGATGAACAAAATGAAACCTCCTTTTGGAAAGTAAGAGAAAAAGTGTTCACTCTGTTAATTTCCTTTGTAGTATCTTGTATCTTTTTCAAACCTCCACTTTTAAAGATTCTGTACTTAGACCTGATATAAGAGGATAACTGATTGATTAGGGGAAAATAAGAACTTAGGTGACTAATTGAGAGAACATTTATTTACTTTATGTGCTGAGATAAAATTTTAACACAATTTCTTTACAGATCTCCAATAATATAGTGAATGTTTTGGAATTAAATTGGTTTTCTGATATTTAGTCAATCCTTATAATCAGCAGTAAAATAGTGATTGTGTTATATGTTATTTCAGAATTTATAATGTACAGTAAAATAATTATAGAAAAGAGCTATTATATTAATATATTTGATGACAATAGAAACTGTCCCTTTTTTTGGTTATTTCAAATGATCATGAATTATAATACTTTAATCTTAATGATGTTTGATAGCATTTATCATAGTTTATAATGTTATGATAACTTAGCTATCATTATTTTTTACAGATTTGCATACCACTCTGCAATGAAGATAGCTTTTTCAAAGTTCATTATCATTATACTTGGAAATGGTAAAATTACTGTTGAGGTTGACACAACACAGGAAGATATTTATGTATATGACCCTGCATGGGATAACCCTGTCGTAAAGGTAAAACTGCACTGTTGTTTTGAATTAAATAATTTTATTTTTGTCTTATTCACATCCTCATTTTTTTAATGGCATATACATTTTTCTTTTTCTTGTAGGCCCATATTTTTAACTTTCCATCTTTTTTTAGTGACTCACTATCCTATTTTTTCCCTTTTAGAACTTTGATTTAGTTTCTCTTCCTTAGTTATTATTTTTATTACTAAAGCCTTCTGATTTTGTTACTTAACCCATTGGCGACAGGTGCCATGATATACATGACACAAAAGTCTTTGGCCTGACGATGGGCGTTGTGACGTACATGACATTAGGGGTGTATTATGAGTAATGAGTGAGTGATGATGACAATTACAATAATTTGTGTAATATTAACCCTATGATGACAGTGTATCACACCTGTGTGACGTTCCCGATGCAATATTGCATAGGCCCGGCGTAGGGGGTTTCCACTTATCGCCGGGCCCGTCGGGAATGGGTTAAGCAAATTGGGTTTCACCTAAAATTCAAAACCTAGATGGCACCATTTTCTCCTAGCACCAACAGGAGAGAGAGCCTTGAATGGCATCCATTCATGATCTCTAGCAAGCACTTTCTTTAGTGAGAGTTGTCACACAGCATGCTGCCGACCTCTTGCTCTAAAGTACCGACGATGAAGGATGTGTAG
The DNA here is from genome assembly GCA_017312705.2 of Penaeus japonicus. NCBI lineage: Eukaryota > Metazoa > Arthropoda > Malacostraca > Decapoda > Penaeidae > Penaeus > Penaeus japonicus. The sequence goes on along the minus strand of BOPN01002339.1, from coordinate 25,695 downwards.
GTAGAACAAGAAGAGGAAGGTGATTCAAACCATGCTCAGTGTCTACAATATGCCTCTGTATCAGTAGTGACACCTTATACTGTGGCACTCACAGTCATAAGCACAGGTTTCCCTTCTCTTCTCTACCTCTTCATGTTATCTTCATTGTGGATGGTTATATTTTTCGTATTTGTTCACAACAGTACACAAATACAAAAGAAATGAAATGCAGTACTTCTACCACACTGAGTATAAAGAAAGTCATATGCTGACATGGACCACAAACTACAGTTTTACTCAATGCAGCATTGGTAGAGCCTGTCATATGACACATATACAATATAATACAATAAAATACAAAAAAAATAAAACACAAAAATGGCTTTAGTTTTCATTTGAAATATTGGATAAGTATATATGTACATCAAGCCTATTCATTTTTAAACTGCATTGTCCCCTATCTACTATATAACACTTAAAACACTTTTCTTAAAATCCTCCATCTCAAATTCCAAAAATCTGCATCTTCCACCTGTTACAAAATATTTTGGCCATTCACTAAGGTATAGATATTTATTTGAAGCAGAATTAAGCTGATAAATATGAGATTCTCTCATATTTATCCAAAATTATGTTCAGTACATAGTTTAAGTTATATTCAACATTAACAGCAGACTCACCAAACCAAAAACATTTCCCGTTGTTTGTATTTCAGGTCAATGAAATCAACTATGACCCAGATGCCGAGGAAGAGTGTGAAGACCTAGATGACATTACGGAAGAGGAATTGAATGCTCTCCTTGATGCTCCCTTGTAACGCTTCTTTACTCCATGTATTGATCACTTTTAATTTTAAATCTTTTCTCTACTTTATCAGTGAAAGTTCTGTCTATATTCATTAGCACTGATGTTTTTAGCATATATTATATGAACAATGCATTCTTTTTCTGCAATTGTTTTAACTTGTATCTGTATTACTTAATTTAATGTCATGGCTTAGGTCAGTCACCAGCTTAGTGAAACTAGGTAGAAAGATTTTGATTTTATAGTATAATGTTTATGTTCTGATAGATCTAAGCTGGGAATTGTAAAGTACAAATAACTGCACTGGATAGAACTGTAATTTTTCACTTTATTTTGCTATGTCCATTCTGGAAGGTGAAGTAGAATATATTTACTGAATAATTGCATTGCATAATATTGCTGAACATTCCCTGCATCATTTTCACTAATGTCATAGTGTGTTTGATACAAGCTTTATTTGTGTATATTTTTTTAATAAAGAAAGATGTTTTAAATTGTGTTTTTATCATCTGAAGCCTGCCCTTACATATCAAATGAGAGCTGCACCATTTGTATTTATACAAACTAGCATGCCTAGTATCATATGATTTCAGAATATATGGAACAGTTATAACATTGTTCATTCCTTTACTACTGTTTCCTCTGCATACACTATTATGTCTGTTCTATTCCCAGTCCTTGCCTCTCTCTGTCAATAGAAATAGTAAATAGTAATACAGAAACAGAGTAAAAAGGAAAAAATGAAAGCTCAAAATATGTCATGTTTAAAGTCAGTGATATGCTGCCTATTATTTTCTACCAAAAAAAAGGAATAGGAATGAGAGTTACCCACAAAATGATAACATTACACTTGCTCCTTTCCCATGTAGTCACATTGTGTCACAGGTGCACATGTATATTATTAGTGCATTGTCTTGTTATCAGATATTTCCTTTGAAAGATATTTGAGTTAGATGTATTGCCACTTGATTTTATGAAAATATTGATATTCTATCATCAATATTCAAGTGAAAGAAGTAAACACTAATAATGGTAGTAAGGTTATAAAGTGATCAGTAAAGTAAAGCTAAGATTTGACACAAAAAATTACAAAGAGAAAGAGAGAGAGAGAGAGAGAGAGAGAGAGAGAGAGAGAGAGAGAGAGAGAGAGAGAGAGAGAGAGGAGGGGGGTTTACAGACAGGTAAAAGGCAATTAGAGAGTAAAATATAAAATTTCATCACATTCTAGTTCCAACTTATTTACACAATATCCCCAAGTGCTTCTCCCCTCCAAGAATAAAGTTGAATTGCATTCATTAATGATATTTGACCTTTATAAACTACACTGTTTTCAGGAAACGAAAAGTAGCTGAATTTTTGAAGTTAAAAATTCCTGTAACAAAATGAGATACAAATGAATAATAATTCATAACCTAATGAACGGCTTTTGTAAAATTGGCCTTTGATAATACACATCATTATGAGAAGACAAAGAATGAAATGAAATCACACTTTTTGTAATTAGACTGATACAGCCGGATACTTGATGAAAGCCCCCGAAAGACTTAGTTTCCAGAAGTCTGACAATAATAATGGTTCAACTTTTTTGGATCTCACCATGTGAAACGTACACTTTTCCACATATTACTTAGATAGGCTGACAAATGGACCAGGAGCCCCTAATATTATTATCAAAGCAAATATTGGCCCATAATAGGACTGATTATACCCTCTGTGTGCATAAGTGAAATCTGAAATTAGTCTGAGGATTCCAAGTCATCTAGATAAGAAATGAACTCTGCCCCTAAAAAAGATTCTTGAAGAAAAAAAGAAAGGTAGTGTGAGAGAAAGTGGGATTAGGAAAGAGAGACAGAGCGAACAGGAGAGAAGAAGAAAACAATAACAACAACAAAAAAAAGACAGGCTGATAAATACAATGTGAACATGGAATGGACGGAGTGAAAAGAAAACAAAGAGAAAGTGTGAGAGATGGTCTCTCCGTGTATCAGTGTTGGGAACGAAAGCACATGGCATAGATAACAATTATTGCAACAGAACAACGAAAAGGTTTATTGATCGACCAGGTGGTGAGTTAACAACATCATTGAAAGTGCTCTTTCATTCTTATTTCTTTTGCATATGAAATAAGACATATATATATATATATATATATATATATATATATATATATATATATATATACATACATACATACACACACACACACACACACACATATACATATATATATATATATATATATATATATATATATATATATATATATATATATATACATATATATACACATATATATATATACATATATATATATATATATATATATATATATATATATATATATATGTATAAATCTTTGTGTATGTATGTATGTGTGTGTGTGTGTGTGTGTGTGTGTGTGTGTGTGTGTTTGTCCATCACTGTTATTTGCTCTATTATTCAATAATACTTGCATTTTCGACAATTGAACAATTTCTGTGAATTTTCTACTTCATTACGCTTCAGTGGTTATAGAAGTCGTAAAACTTACGAATGTGTCACTTAAAGAAAAACAACCAACAGTGTCTTTAACCGTCACATGGTCAAAAAGGAATTCTTGACCTATTTGCCCACATGCCTACATTTATTTAATTGGATTTTTATTTTCGCGATGTTATGTATAGCCTCTAACACACAAAAGCACACACACAGTCAGACTGCGCTCACCCGCCACGGCAAACACACCAGCTGTGCATTGAGCTTCACCCCAAATAAAACTCAAAACTTGGAGTGATTTTATCATTGCCTATTTTTGTACAGTGTTATTGTGATTTAAACATTTCCACACTACATCTGGTACAAAAACTGGTGGTGTGCTCTGTGGGATTTCGTTTTCCTGCGTATTTCCGAAGATACCCGTGCTTGCACTATCTTCGCCGCCACGTCCAAACACCTGCGGCTCCGCGCATGAATCTCGTCAGCGATCGGCCCGCCTACTGTCTCCTGGTGAGTTGCTATATTCCATGCAGTTTCTTATTGGTTAGGGATGTCCCAGTGAAATGAAGTGATCCTCTCCTCCCGTGATTTCTCTGCACAGACACGGAATTTCCCTCCGTTTAACCTTAATTAATTTTATAAGCGCATGTCTCATAATACACCTGCCAATGACCGGATTCTCCGTAGCAGTAGAATATTTTCAAACTCCCTGCACGCTGACTGCACCTTGCTCCCCTCACAACCTCCTCCCTCGCTCTGTGACCTTGAATCTCTTCTCCCTCACGCTACGCCTGACCTCACTCCCGCTACCGCTCTTCCGAGCATGACACTTCTCCTGCTCTTCCTTCTGAACCTACTCTTCGTCTCCAACCCTTATCAACCATTATCCGTTTTGATGGCTCCGGGAAAATCGCAGTGAACACTATGCTACGCGAGACCGAGGAATATGTGGTTTCCACATACCCCGCTCTCTCGGACCGTAGTTCCACCGAATTCGGCAGACGCTGTTAATAACATGCTTTGCAACATGTTTTGCAACACCTGGACCAAACTGCTGGCCCAGTGCAACAAGTTCTAACAGCCTTAGAAATGAGCAAAATTCGGACATGTGATGATTTTAAAACTGACTTTCGCTTGGCTTTTGCTCCTAAAAGTGTTCCTCCCTTCTTGCAAACTTCCCGCATGTTCAACCTTCGCCCTGCATCCTTTAATTCGCTTGACCTGCATCTCCTTGGTGCTCAAATACGTTCAGCAATTGATCGCATAATTAGTGCTCTCAATGATTCTTCAAAGTACACCTATTTTGCTAAGGCTATCAAAACTAATTATAACCAATTCCAAACCTTCTTCACTCTGTGTACATTTTTCTCGGCACTTCTTCATAATCAGCAAGAGACTGTATTGGATAAGATACAACTCCCTAAGATGGCTAGGGAAGTGCCTGATGCATTCTTGAGAGCTTACAATTATTCTCCCAGTTCAGTTCAGTTCAGATCAACTTCATATGAAATTATCTTGCACCCCGCTGGAAGTGGAATGTTGAGGATGCTTAACATGAGGGTGTTAAACAGAGCCGGGCTAGGGATCCCCCCTTGTGGAGTGCCATTCTCCAGGGGCAAATGCCTGGAAAGGTGACCTTGGAACTTCACTCTGGCAGTTCTGTTCCGAAAATAGTCACCAATCCAGGCAAGCAGTCTGCCTTTGATTCCCTTGCGGATCAAGATCTCCTGAATGGCGAGCGGGCTCGCCAGTTCAAAAACCTTCCAGGTTCAGGAAGACAATGACAGAGCTGGTGTTGCTGACAGTGCTCAGTAAGGTGGCCATGCTGTGAGCAGTGCTCTTACCCCTTGTGAACCCATGTAGGTGTTCATGTGGAGGTCCCAACTTCCATTGGAGCCGGTTCAGTACCATTCTCTCTGCTGTCTTTCCCAGACAGCTGAATAGAGAGATGGGACGGTACTGTCCCGGCTCCTTTGGTTTAGGGATGGGAACTATGTCAGCCCTCTTCCAGCACTGTGATAGCGAGGAAGTCTCCCAGGACTTGTTGATGAGATGCAAGCTCACCTTCATGTCCTAGGTGGGAAATGATGGGGTAGGAGATCCCATCACAACCCGGAGCTGACCAGGAACTGGTCTTATATGTCCGCCATAATTCCCTCAGAGAGAACATGACATCTGCATCTTCAGGCTTGACCACTTTTTCTCTGATGAGGGCATGCCTGCCTGGAAGCAATTCCTCTTGGCATGCCCTCAACTCTGCTGGTAGGCCGATGCTACTTGTTCTAGCAGAGAACTTGAGTGCCAGTCTCTCCGTCTCCGACCGCGCGTCATTTTGGGTCTGTATGGGGGCTGAGTGATTTGTGGCCCATCTGATACAGTTCCACAGCTCTGAAAGGGAGGTTTGGTAGCCAAAGGACTCACACCACTACAGCTACTTTTCCTGCTTTATCCTCCTAACAGTTTCCTGAGCATTCCTCAGAGCCTCTCTCAAAAGAGTGTGGTTCTCAAGGGTTCTCTGTCTGTGGAAGTGTCTTCTGTGGTTGACCTTGTTAATCTCATTATTGTGGTACCAGGCGTCTTTGAAACACTTGGACAATAGACAAGTTTTGGGGGATGGTCTCTGAGGCTGCCTCATCTATGGCATTTACTAGTCTGGCCTCAAGTATATCCACATTATCGTTATGTGAGAAGTCACTGGTTCTGAGGCACCTGGCCAGGGCTTCCTGGAAGGCTTTCCAGTTGGCCCTGTCCACCTTCCAACGAGGATTGTGCTGGGGCATGGGTGCCGGGCCAGCGTCCAAGATGGTGGTGACTATCCCATAGTGATCACTTGTGGCAGTGTTGTCCACAGACCAACTAATTCTCTCGACCAGAGCCGAGTGACAAAGGTGAGGTCAAGGACCCCCCCGCCAATATGCGTAGGCTCCTGGCTGTTGAGAAGAGCAATCTCGGGGCACGACTCAAGCACCTCGGCTATGTGGTAGCCTGCCGTATCATGACTCCGAGTGGGAGGTAAGATAGGGTGGTGGGCATTGAAGTCTCCCCCTATGAGAATTGGATCGTGTGCTGCAGCAGCACAGACTTCACTAATATCTAAGCTCCTACAATTTGGCCTGCTGTACACATTGTACAACTTGAGGGGACCCCCAGCCAAATGGATCTCAATGGCAAGGAATTCAACACTTTCTCCACATTGCACAGCATCGGCAATCAAGTAGGGGATAGTTGACTTCACAAGGGTATTCAAACCACTGGTGCCTTGCATACTCGGCAGCACAAAGGAATGATATCCCGAGAAGCGAACAGATTCCCTTGTTAAAGTCTCCTGGAGCATGACAACGTCAAAGTTCCAAGATCGCAAGATCGCGTGGAGAAGGGCATTCCATAAGGAAAAGCTGTTGATGTTCCACTACAGTATGCTTAGATTAGAAGCCATTGTGCTAATCTGTGTTGTCAACAACGTCGACATAATCGGTCTCAGTGTTCGACGCCCCAGTGCTGGTAATGTTAGACATTTCAAAGCTTGACAACTCCTTGGTGAGTTCCTCACTGAGCGTGATTTCCTCATTTGACTCGTCACTGTCATCAGGACAGGTCGAGCCATTAGTAGGGCTGGGTCTCCTGGGAGGTGGAGAACCCCTGGTCGCCTTGACCTTCACTTTGGATGGTCATGGCCTCCTCACCATTTGGGGTTTGGGTGCAGGCTCTGCCAGTGTGGTCTTAGCCGTATGTTGGGTGGGGAGACAAGTTTCGCCCTGAGTCGGAGTGGGTGTTGAGGCCATAAACCTCATCTCCCTCTCCTTCAGGGAAGCGACAGTCTGAGTCATTGCCGTCATAGCGACCTTGACTGCCTTCTCTGTCTCTTCACTGGTCCTCCCCAATGCAGTCGCAACTGCTGTGACAACTGTCGTCAGCAGGAGCGTCAAGTCCTCTGTAAATAGACTTGGTCTCTCTGCTCTTGGGGAAGACTTTGATGTGTTCCCAGACCCCTTCTGGGTCTGTTTCCATCTTGGAACTCCCACCAGAGCTGGAAACTCCTTTGCGTTGGTGTCCGGTGGCGGTTTTACTTTGAGCGGTGCGTCCTTGTGTGCTTTGAGGCACACCTCCGTACTGTGTGCCTGACTACAGACACCATACTTTGGCTTTGCAGAGCAAGTGGCCTTTTGGTGCCCATACTTCTGGCACGTGAAGCAGTGGAGCAGGTCAGGAACGTATGTCCTGAGGCTGTAGGAGCCCCAATTGCCAGGGTCTAAGGACACAACTGGGGCGCCCTTCAAAGTGACCAGGACTTACCTGGTTGGGTGCTTCCCTTTGGAGAGTTGGGAAGCTTCCACCACCTTGGGATGAGCAGTGATGACCTCAAGATCATACATCAGAGGGAAGCAAAGAAGCACCATCTTGGACTTCCTCTTTTCAGGAGTCAGAGCTGGCAGGCTCACCTTTCGCCCATCCATGAGCTTGTCTGTCTCCTAGAGGAAGGTGAGAGTGGCTTGGTCCATCGATATGATTATTATGCCATTGTCTCTGGCAATTCTAATCATCAGACGGCACTGTCTCTGGTTTTCCAGAGTCCGTACCATCTGGCAAGCATTGTCGAATCGTTCCGGTTTAGGGGGAACCCTAAACTGGGGGAACTGACTTGGGGCTACAGACTCGCCCTCCGTGTCCGTAGCCGGCCGAGGCCGTTTGTTGCCTGTCCTCCGAACCGACGCCGGAGTTTTGGCAGTGGGGCCAGCAGGGTTGGAGGGTCCTACCTGGCTTCCATTTTTACTTTGACTTGTCGTCTGAACCGACGTCAGAGACTTGTCAGAGCCAGGGGCTGGTTTGGAGGATCCAGCCCTAGGTTCTTCTTCTCAGGCAGTTCTTCTTTGAACCGACGCCAGAGCCTTACCCATTCTCTTTTGTCACCGAGGACCTTGAAAGGCTTCAAGGTGACA
>BOPN01002339.1:10000-12500 GCA_017312705.2 Penaeus japonicus | reverse complement strand
GATGCTATTATCATTATTATTATTGATATCCTCATTTTCATAATTATTAAACAAGATATCAATATTATTGATATCATTATTATTGTCATCATGACTATCATTATGATTATATGATAGTGATGATAAAAACAATAATGATAATGATGATGATCATCACCACCACCACCACCACCACCATCATTGTCATTATTATTGTTATAATCATTACACTAATCATACTCAGTGTTGATACCATTTTCCCTATTTCTATCATCATTTCACACGAATAGTATCCGCGATTAATGTGGTGATATTTTGATATCAATATTGCTGCCGATCTAGTAATGGTGATGATAAGAGTAATGATCGTGTATGATGGGAATAAAGGTTGTGATAATGATGATGATCATAATGATGTAATGGTAATGATAATGATTTATCATAATATGGATGATAATGATGATAACAATGATAATGATAATGGTATTAAGATGATGGTGGTATTGATTATATCATTATAATTAAGGGTGATTATGATGAAGAGGACTGAGACGATATTGATGATGATTGTGATGAATATGATGACAGTGATTGTGATGATAATGTGATTATTATAACGGTGATTATTGTGATAATTACTATATTACTGATTATCATGATTGTGATTAATGTGATGATAGTTGTGGTGATGATAAGGACAATAATAATAATAGTAAAAGTAAGAATAATAGTAATTACCATAGTTTCAATAAAACAATTCAAAGGCCACAATTCGAAACTCACCGAGGCGGAGATGAAGGCGAACGCGATGCTGATGACGTTAAAGGAAAAGGAGATGGCCGACGCCTTTGAAAATTTGAATTTCCCGCCCGCGAAGAATTTCATGACGGTTAGAGAGGAGATCGAGGCCAGTAACGTGTTTCAGTTTATCTCTGACATGCCCAAAGGTGAGATTGTATTTCGTTTAGTTTTCCTATTAATTGGTTTATTTGTGGTGGGTTTAGATTGAGTGTACATTTTGAATGTTTGTGTCATTTATTGATAAATGTTTAGCATTTTCTGCGCTGTCTTTAATTCATTTAGTAAAAGCAGTCTTCCTTTTCTCTGCCATAGTAATATTTTGTTTGAACAATTTTCACAATATGAGCTTTCCCAGTACTACTTCCAAAAACAAATTTTGTACAGCTTAGAAAAACACTAACAGTTGCTTATCATAAGAGCTTTGGTTGAAGCAACTTCAACCTTGCTCGTTAATTACTTATTTATGTGCACTTTGCAGGTGCGGCGTTACACATGCACAGCTCATCAATGGTGTCCATGAGTTGGGTGATTGAAGAGATAACCTATTGGCCGAATCTTTATATGTGTTATACGAACAATGGGAAACTGAAGATGAAGTATGTATAATTCTGTGAATAAAATGCTTAGTTTATAAATTGGTCTATATGTGCTTTGGATTGTATTTTGTTCAGCTATGATATACTGTATGTAAAATTTAAGAATGTTCTTAAGTGTTTTTTTCATAATATATATATATATATATATATATATATATATATATATATATATATATATATATATATATATGTATATATATATATATGTATATACTGTATATATATATATATATATATATATATATATATATATATATATATATATATATATATATATATGTATATATATATGTATATATATATATATATATATATATATATATATATATATATATATATATATATATATATATATGTATATATGTATGTATATATATATATATATATATATATATATATATATATATATTTATATATATATATATATATATATATATGTATATATATATACACACATACACACACACACACACACACACACACACACACACACACACATATATATATATATATATATATATATATATATATATATATATATATATATATGTATATATGTATGTATGTATGTATATATATATATATATATATATATATATATATATATATATATATATATATATATATATATATGCATTAATTTCACTAGATGTTTAGCACTTCCTTCTTTTCTGTAAAGACGTTTATGTAATAAACCAGTGTGGAATAGGTTACTCAACCAGAAATCCTTCCATCCCAGCAGGTCCTAACCCCCCCCCCCACTAAGGTATCGCATCCTCTCTTCCCAGGTTCACAGAGGCACCCGATACGTCATGCGCATGGCAGCTGGTGAGCGAAGTAAGGGCGACGTACCCGACGGAGGATGACTTCAACCGAGAACTGACCGAGAAGCTGTCTCTCTGGACGGACGATCCAGATGGTGACGACCGATGACTTTTTTTTATATTATTATTGGATGATAGGAGAAAAATGATGGAGGGAGAGAGGGAGTGAGGGATAGAGGGAGAGGGAAGGATGGATAAAGGGAGGGAGGGAGGGAGGACGGCTTCAACCTAGAGATAAAAGAAAGCTGAGAGAGGAAAGGCAAATAAAGCAAAAGGGAAAAGATAGAGAGGAAAGTAACT
>BOPN01002338.1:201624-204124 GCA_017312705.2 Penaeus japonicus | reverse complement strand
TTCTACGAATATCACTAACAAAAATAACACTTACTACTGCTACTTTTACTAATTATAATAATTGCAATAATGACATCTGAATTAATGGGAAAAACAATAAAAACAACTGTAACAATAATAATAATTGCAACAATAATAATAACCAAAATAACATCGAAATGAATAATCTAAATAAAAATCTGAATAATTGCGACAATGATAATCATCACAATAATGATAATAATGATATTGGCGATGCTGATAATCATAATAATGATAATGATATTTCTTTCTTGAGTACGAGTATATACATATATATTAACTTCCTTAATATTGAATTGTGAACTGATTAACATTAATGGTATTTCTAGTCTATGGCATTTTGATTTTGTTTGAGGCTTGTGTGCGAGTGTGCTTGTGTGCGAGTGTGCTTGGGATTGTGTGTATGTTTGAGTGTGTGTGTGTGTGTGTGTGTGTGTGTGTGTGTGTGTGTGTGTGTGTGTGTGTGTGTGTGTGTGTGTGTGTGTGTGTGTGTGTGTGTGTGTCAGCGTATGTATGTGTATGTGCTTGTGAACATGGACATGTTCAGTCAAATGTGCAGTTCACATTCTTTACTAAATGTATGATATTGTATTTGCTTCATCATTAACATAAAGCATGATTTTTGTTTCACGTATTTTGTCAATAGCCTCTCGTTTTCCTAGATTATCACAGTAATCTACACCTTCACTCTTGCTTGTTGTTTTTTGTTTGTTTGTTTGTGTTTCCCTCTTACATATTTTTTTCTCTCTTGTTTTGTATATGTTCGCTGTAACGTCGAAAATGTAATGTTTTGCTGTTTTACCGTTAACGCATCGATAACTGTAAAACAAAAAGAATAATGAATTGTGTATGTATACTGTGTTGAAAGTGATAACACAAAATTACGTAAATACGTGTAATTGTTTTCACACAGCAAAACACACAGTTGAATTAACAACAAGCGTGTCAACATAACTATTGTGTCGTTTATACCAAAAATATAGATATGGCTATGTTGTATACATTAAAGGAGTAATGTATTTCATCGAACGATACCGGCAACGAACTAAAATTTTCCTTCGATTATAAAGAATAAAAAATAAACATCTCCGCGAATAACATGGGTTTTTCTCTTCTAAAGTTTTTTTTTTTTTTTTTTTTTTTTTTTTTTTTGTACAGTAGTCAAGTGTTTTATCATCACAACGTTTCTACCACACATAATATACTATGGATCTATGTAAAATATATAAAATATATAAAATATAAAATCAAAATAAAATCTTTTTTTTCTTTTCTTTTTGGTGAACAACAAATGAAAGAAGATGGACAGCAATAGACAGAGGAGCCACTTACCTTCCGTCGCCTCCAGAGGTTCTCGCCAACACTCATTTGACAAAGGGACATGAAGCTCATCTTTCTTTGTATTCTTTTTTTTTTTTTTTTCTTTTATCAATAGGCGATACAAGACAGGTAAAACTGTGCTGATTTAAACGCCAAACTCGAAAAGAGATGGGCAAGGCATGGCGCTACGGGCAAGGTAAATGGATGGATAATCGGAGCTGTGTTATAGCCCAACATCAATCATCCTACTTCTTAAAGTACTTAAGAAAGGGAAAAAAATATCGTAATATACTCAACATTAAAACAACACACTACACTTCCAAAAATACACAAACAGTTCAAAACTAATACAAAAAAGTACACCCTTCAATCAAATAAATTAGAAACAAGAGCATCACCTTGCCCCGCGCCATGCCGAGGGACACATGTAAACACAGCAGCAGACGACACGCCAAGTGCTGGAGGATCGTACTTACCTCGTGGATTAACTTAACACTCCGCACCGGCCCGATGTGGCTGAAGACTGCCATGAGAAGTTCTTCACTCGCTCCCGCGTCAAGATTCCCCACGTACCTGCGATTAAAGAGATGTTGTAGAGGAGAACATGTCAAATGAGGATAATTATATTCACACTGTAACGTGTATGGGTAGCAGTACATATATACATAGGTGCAATTATTTAGCAAGAGAGGCAATATTGATGTGTGTGTGTGTGTGTGTGTGTGTGTGTGTGTGTGTGTGTGTGTGTGTGTGTGTGTGTGTGTGTGTGTGCGTGTGTGTCTATATACATACATACATACATACATACACACACACACACACACACACACATATATATATATATATATATATATATATATTTATATATTTATTTATTCATTTATTTATTTGCCCTGTTTAACAGAGGTCAATGGTTTCGATGATTATACAGCTAAATACGTATGACTCATTTCCTGTCTAAATCAACAATAATAAAGTCACACGAAGAATATTACAGCTGAAAAAGTATTAAACTGTTATTTCACATACAAATTTGCTCAGTTAATTGATGTCTATTTTTACTAACATTGAATGTAAATTAATATGAGCTCGGCATTCTCTTCTTATGTGAATGTGTGTGTGTGTGTGTGTGTGTGTGTGTGTGTGTGTGTGTGTGTGT
>BOPN01002338.1:181624-196624 GCA_017312705.2 Penaeus japonicus | reverse complement strand
GTTTATATTGTAAATTTGTCCTTATTTCCAGATTTTGGACATTGTTTCATATTCGTGAGACTATTTAATTCAGTTCAATTCAGCATCATCCTATAAATGCTTCTGATGTTGCCTTTTTTTCTCTTTCTGTCCAAAGTGAAAAATATCTGTCATTTTTTATCAGTCAATGTATTCATATTTCTACCAATGCCTATCAATCTGTCTGTCTAAATTCAAACAAACAAAAAATCTGAATTGAATCGGATATCAAGAGGATTATTGCATACTCAATAAAAAAAAAATGACAGAAAAAATAGAAAAACGGTCCCCGTAATCTGAATTCAATCCTTATCGATTTCGACGCCGGTGGAAATATTCAGCGCATTTCAAGTTTTGCAATAACTCACTAGAAATGATTTTCCAATGGACTGGAAGAACAATGAAGATAACGCCGAGGCCTCATAACCTTTTAATATGAGCTCTTTGTCGCCCTTAGTTATTACATTACTCTTGGTTAATAACTACGGGTGGCATTACCATCCCATCGCCGCTTACCTCCGCCACGGTCATCACATGCAGTTGAATTTCGACTCTTCTAGTGCTTGAACCTGACCTCTCCTTCCCTCCATCCTCCATCCTTATCTATCCCTATCCCTCCCTCAATCTCCACTAACATCCTCTTCACTCATCCCTTTCTCTCTATTTCCCTCCATCCCTTACCTCCCCACCCTACCCCGTTGACCATATCTCTCTCCATTCCTCAAACCCAACTAACATCTCCTACCCTTAGATATCTCCAATTCCTTTCTCCCTATCTCCCTCCATCCCTCCTCACTCCGCCCTCCCCCCACTAACACCCCCTTCCTCCTAACACCCCACCCCCCCAACCCTGACACAAAATGATATAAAGCCATCCCTTGGGGCAGGCGCTCTACGTAATGAAAAAAATGGAAATGCAAAAGCTTCATGACATCAGGGCAAACAAGTTCACAAATGTAAATGCAAATGTCGACGGAGTTCCGACCGCCTCGCACCCGCCTCTCACCTGGGCTCATGTTTTCCTATGAATAATAATAATAAAAAGGTGAAATAATTTAAAAGGATGTTAAAGGATAAAAAAAGATATATATTCAGAGAGAGAGAGAGAGAGAGAGAGAGAGATTTTTCAAATATTACGCCTATAATTTGGATACTAACCGAGATGGGTGTATAGGATTGAGATCACTTTTGCTAGCAATGCTTGCTTTACCTAATTGCTTAATCAATATCATTCCATTGTTATAATCGCATGAGTTGTGTAGCTCCAATGTTCTTGCGATGTCTCTATCGGTATTTTAGACAGTAACACGATAAAGTATTAAAATAACGTATCATTCTCATCCTATCATTTTACAGAAACAAAGAAACATCTCACAAATATACATCGGAGTCTTTCTGTATACCGAAATGAAGAGGTAATCGCTAAGAATTTAAAATCAAAGTAACAAAGTCCGAAAGACAATAAAAGTATTAGAACACAACACTGACTCTTAACCTTTCGGGGATTGCATTTACCTCCCCCCCCCCCACTTTCCATCCCCAGACACTTTAACATCACTTGCACCACCTCCCCCCCACCACCACCACTTACCTGTTCTTAAACTAGGGACGTTCTTAAAAGCTTAATTGTGACACTTGGAATGAATAGCAGTATTCCTCTCCTGATAAGGAAAACTGACCATTTACATCGGTGGGAATATTATTTATCAATTTGTTAAGGTGAGCACATCACACACCTCGCAACGTCGTTTCCAGACCTACACACAATGTGACCTTGTGATTGAATATTCACGAGGCACTCTCTCATATCTTGACACTCAGTATTGCTATCAATGGAGAGAGTCTGTCAAGTTTGACGGCGTTGCTGCGATCGTTCCAACGGCTGCCAATGAGATGTGCTGAGAATGAGACAAAAAACATACCATGTCCAGTTGCAGAAATAAGTTGATTTGTTTTGTTCGCGAACAATTTGTTTTGACAGAGACGAACTTATGTGTCAACAGAAAACGGCGAAATACTAAGTATAATGCCACAGCGATTTAGCTCTTTGCAATATTGCTGCGCTGAGATGGCTCGAATGGAGGCTACATGCGACCCACTTTTTAGTTGTACGGATTAGGGTTTTGTGTGTGTGTGTGTGTGCGTGTGTGTGTGCGTGTGCGTGTGTGAGTGTGAGTGTGAGTGTGTGTGCGTGTGCATGTGTGTGTGATATTATGTGAGTGTTTTGATCTGAATACGTGTATATCTGCGAGCCGATGAGCAGACCCATGGGCATCGTTCCAGTACCAAAACACTCACACATGCCCTTCTCAAGGGTCGCTGCCTTCAGCAACACGAAGCCGAAGGTACCCGTAATTGTTGAGCGACACCAGACAACCTTACGGAGGCTAACCGAGGCGAAGGTAAATAAAGATTTCTTGGGCAGCGCTAGTAAACAAACAGCCTGAGCCGACTATAAACAAAGCTAACAGCAGCTGAGGATTTTGATTGATCCACGACAGATGGCGTTCCAGTCGCGTAGAGGAGAGTATAAACATATATAAAGGCGTCATGATTTTTTCTCCTCTATGAGAGAAGCATTTTTTTTTTTTTTGGTACCGAAGCTAAATTTCTTTTACATCCGATGCTGAGATTACAGTCTTAAAGACATATTTTAGACATGCATCTCTAGGTTATCGATCGGATGTCAAAATGAACATTATGCGTATACCAAGTAACAATGTATAATATATTGAGTTTGTTTGTGTGTGAGTGTTTGGGAGATGTGTGTATGTGTATGTGTGTGTGTGTGTTTTCAAGTATGTACCATTACATATTCCATATACAGCAAAACAGTCATACAATGTAACACACTCTATATCCCACCTTGCCCACCACCAAATTTACAAGCCCCATGGACACAAAGTCCTCTTGGCATGCACGACATTCCTGCAAAGAAAAGACTGGGATAGGGTCAAGCTGAGACGAAGAATTGCCACTAGACTTACTTCCGGTGAAGACAGACTAGCCGATAGATAATCTTTTGTACGAGAAGGACTCTCCAGACTTCAAAGAGCACTCTGCCATTCTCTTACAAGTGAAATCTTGTGCACTGAAACTCACTCTCTCACTCACTCACTCATTCTCTCTCTCTCTCTCTCTCTCTCTCTCTCTCTCTCTCTCTCTCTCTCTCTCTCTCTCTCTCTCTCTCTCTCTCTCTCTCTCTCTCTCTCTCTCTCTAGCGTCTGGTTTGTACAGCGGCCACACATCCCAGTGCAGTGGGCATCACGATGGTTAAGGACCAAGCTTAGATCGAGTCAACACTCGTTGACACATTCTCTCACGAGTCAGCACACTCGATACAGGCGAGCTCGCTTCAGTGCATATAAGCCCGGCGGACCATCAGCTCAGCAAATCTAGCTTATCCTTATCGTTTTATCTCTCTCTCTCTCTTGCGATTTTCCCTCTTCATGATTATGCATCCAGCTAATGTACTCTGATGTATGTTAGTCACAATATTTAAATCTATCTATAACCACCTATCTACCTATTCACTTGTTTAATCGATTCACATTAATTCATTCATCTCACCTCTAGTTCTATCCTTTATTTCGCTGTATCCTCTCTATTACAGAACTTGAGTTAAAAAAGAAAGAAAAGAAAAGACAGAAAGGAAAATATATATATATAAATCTCTCTCTCTCTCTCTCTCTCTCTCTCTCTCTCTATATATATATATATATATATATATATATATATATATATATATATATATATGAAAGTCTCGTCCAGAACCGAGTGTGCGGAATGAACTCGTGGTGTGGACTCTTCCCGAAATAGCTCAGCGACACAGGTAGCCATGTTTTCGGAAGAAAACAGCTTTTGTTGGAAAGCAAATACGAAATATGACGGTACGTCCAAGGGGCGGATAACCATTATCATTGTTATGTATACACGTATATACATACACGTATACACACAGTGCAACTGATACAAATTTGTGTGTGCTTGTGCGTGTGAGCTTGTTTACGTCCGTGCGATGAACTAACTATTAATAATCCCTTCGTACAGTGAGTGATGCCGTGTCAAAAGAGAGATCAACATCACCTACTCGTGAAGAACAAGGGATTATGAAAAGTGGACATTCTAATTGGATTGCCTAATGTTTGCATGCAGGGGAGTGATTCTCTCATTTTATTGATCGTGGTAGAGGGAATATATACATATATACATATATATATATATATATATATATATATATATATATATATATATATATATATATATATATATATATATATATAAGCATATGTAGATGTATATTAATATTAACATAAATATAAACATACATACATAAATATAAACATACATACATATATATATATATATATATATATATATATATATATATATATATTCTCTCTCTCTTTATATATATATATATATATATATAAATCATATATATATAAATAAATTATATATATATATATATATATATATTAATATATACAAACACATATATAAATATATATACATATATATATCTTTTTTTTATAAGTATGTATGTCTAATATACTGAACACATACACACATACAATTATCAATAAATACATAATACTATATATATATAATATATATGAATACATACATATATATATAAATATATATAAAAATATATATCATATATATCATATATATATATATATATATATATATATATATATATATATATATATATATATATACTATATATATATCATATACAATATATATATATATATATATATATATATATATATATATATATATATATATATATACATGTATATAAATATATATATACTGCACACACATATACATACACATACAATTATCAATAAATACATAATACTATATATATATATATATATATATATATATATATATATTCATATATATATATATATAAATATATATATATATATAGATATATATACATATACATACATACATATATATACATATATAAACATATATAAATATTTATATACATATATATATACATACATATATATATATATATATATATATATATATATATATATATATATATATGCATATATATATTATAAATATATCATATATATATTATATATATATTATATATATATATTTATTATATATATATTATATATATATATATATATATATATATATATTTATCATATATATATCATATATATATTATTTATATATTTTTATTATATATATATATTATATATATATATATATATATATATATATATTATATATATATATATATATATATATATATATATATATATATATATATATATTATATATATATGTATATATATATATTATATATATATATATATATATATATATATATTATATATATATTATATATATATGTATATATATATATATAATTAACACATGCGCACCAACAAGCACATACTCACAAACACACACACGCGCGTGTGTGCGTGTTTGCGTGTGCGTGTGTAAAGTGTGCTATTTTATACATTCAGGTATCATATCACATGTTAGTGTAATATAATATAATTAGACTTGCTGATATCAATTTATCATAATCATGTAGCACAAGAAAGAATAGATTACAAGGGTAAGTACTAGGACTTCTTGTAAAAATATCAAGTTTAGTAAAGTACTGTATAAAAAAACAATAAAAAATCGTGTTACTTGTAAGCTCTCCCTCTATATTTTACTGAACAAATACGAATGTCAAGTCATCAAAAAGTTATGAAGGACAGTCTGCAATTCACACAGACGTGAAAAAGTAATAACAATTTATTTTGAAAAAAGGGGAACCTTGATCAATGAAATGGTTGTTGCGAGTAACAGTTCTTGTCAACTAAATCCACCAATTAAAATGGGGAGCTGACGTGTGATTGGCACCGACGCCGCGGACAGCACCTCAAAAAATTATAAAAAAATATTTTTTTTTCTATGCTAGTTTCACTACGTAAAAGTATTATAAATCTCAATCTCTCTAATTTGTGAATGGTATTTCCTCTTGTGTGTGTGTGTGTGTGTGTGTTTACATACACACATATAAATATATGCATAATGTAAATGTACATGTACATGTACATGTTTATATATATATATATATATATATATATATATATATATATATATATATATATACATATTAGGTACTGAAAATAGGTATTGATACGATAATACCAATGATATCAAAACAGGCACAGTTATTTTTTCTGATATTTCCATGGGTATAAATCATGATATCACCTCTGATCCGAGATGGTGGATTAATTCTCCCATTTTAATCGACTAAAATTACCATAGCTATAGAGATAAGCAAGTCCAGCCATAGTCCCTAAACGCAATTAACCAAAGTACCACCAACCATGACGATATAATGGAAGCCACAAAAAAAGGACTTGCAAAGTGTGTACATTGGCTCCCCATCGCGTGTAACAAAGGCTTGTATATCCAATCTACCTTGACAATGTTGCCGTCATATCTACTGACCTACTGCAGCTCGCGAAATGATGTCCGGAAGTTGACATCGGAAATACATATCAAATGGCTCTTTCACAAAGCCAATGTCTGGTCAGATGCTCGAGGGTAAACACGTCCTCTGGTTACACATGGTCTGTACGTTGGCCTCGAATGTGCGTGATGAAAGTGTACATGAATGATGAAAGTGTACATGAATGATGAATGGGTAAGCGTCTTAGTCTTATATGGGAATGGTAACCACAACATTAATTCAATAATACTAACGATGTTTATAACAATAACCGAACACTAATCATGGTAATATGATCAATATTTAAGAGAGTATTCAACCATACACGATTGAATGAATGAATTTCGACATAACAGAAAAGAAAACAAAATCAATTACTTGACAACATAGTAAATATAATTCGGCAAAAAGAATCTATGAGCTCTAAAGCAGTTGAACTAATTAACGAAAATAAAAATAATCACCAATCAAAGTTTTAATTATGCATGACTGATTAGACTCTTTTTATCTGTTTTTTTTTTCACTTTTTGTTCTTCCAGTCACTCTCTTTATCCCAGTAAGTGCATTAGATAAAAGGTAATATATATTAATATATATTACATATACATATACATATATATATATATTATATATACATACATACAGACATACATACATATATATATACATATATATATATGTATATGTATGCGTTTGTGTGTGTGTGTGTGTGTGTGTGTGTATGTGTATGTGTGTGTGTGTGTGTGTCTATCTATCTATATATACATAAACACAAACTGATTCCACTAACCCATTGACTAAAAAAAATCTGTTAATCTTGCCCTCATATGTGACATCACGGTGCTGTTGTCCCCGACTGGAGGAAAACTTTTAAACGATTTCTTACTTGTCTGGCAACGGAGCACTAAGGGAGAATATAGTTATTTGGCTGTTTCCCAGAAGCTGGTTCTGTTCTCAGGAACCTTTAAGGAAGTTTTAAAAATAGATGAAAGGTAGCCAACGAACGGCAAAAAAGAGCTTGTGTCTGCAGTGAAATAATCAATAGATACTGCAGGCTCAGGTGATGTTTTGCTCTGATTAATAGCTGAACGGCTATCGAATAATAATCTTTGAATACTCGCGAAGAGAAAATAAAGACGTATAAAACACCCATCGTCTTCAAAGGATGCGACGCAACATAATATCCTTCTCAGGTGGTCATGATGCAGTACACAAGATATTGGTGAAGATATTACCCGTGAGTTACTCTCGGCCTGCCACTAGCACGGGCTCTCTGCAGGGCCGATAATGCCCCGAGGAAAGTGGAGTACATTAGCCCCTTCTCATATCTGGCTGAATCCCTCTCCGACTTCTATAATTGGTTCCTCATGTGTGCTTGCCAACCCTTCAGGAATATTAATAGCACAGTCGGGAACAAGACCACTAGAGTTTCCATTCCATCACGCGCAAATAAACAAACACACAAGCTGCCAGCCTCTAATGTGTGTGTTCGTTTGTATGTATTTGAACATGAAGGTGTGTGGTTGGAATCGTGAATGTAGTGTGTATTTACACATTACACTTATGTGCTGTGTTCATGATTGTATTTGTATGCGTGTGTGTGTGTGTGTGTGTATGTATGTGTGGATGTGTGATGTGTGGATGTGTGATGTGTGTTTGATCTGTATATGTGAATGTAAACATGATTTGATAGACATGAAATTTATGGCATTTCACAAAAATATCCTCGAACATTAAGGTAATGCGAAAGTCATGCAAACCAATTATATCTTAGTATTGCCAAGCTCACTCATGAATAATGTATTTCCTCCACCACGCGGTGCCATGATATTAAAACCTAATAGAAGTCACATCACCTCCACTCTGATAATTTGTTAGCTACCGGATTCATCTGAATACACATAACGTGGTATATTCTTGACATTGTTATTAAACGTCTAACCCTCAGTAGTGTTACATCTTTGATTTCCGATTAGATCATATATTTTCAACAAGAATAAGGACAGTTATGGATAATGATTAAATGATAGATTGATGAATGTGTGTGTGAGTATGAGTGTGAGTGTGTGTGTTTGTGGACGTAAGCGTGCTTGTATGTGTATGTTCAGGATGAGTTTTTAAAAACGGGGTTTTAGTCTATTGCTTACATCGTAATCCCAACCATACAATGCTTTAAATTGCTGATGAAACTAAACTCACATAACGAATAACATTTGTTTTGTACATGACCATTAATTAATGATGATAATCAATTTGTTGCTACCGGTGATAAAATGTGTCATTGTTCACTGCAATAGAGACTGCACTGAACATGGTTAAAAATATTTGTTCAGGCAATGTGTTCTGTGTGATTTAGATCACCCACATTATTTCAGTTTGTTATATTTTTTCAAAGTGAAAGTGATCTTTCTTTTTTTTAGATGATGGTAGTGATGGCAATGATGATGCTATCAACAATAATGATAACGATAAAAATAATTATGGTAATAAAGGATTTATAATTCAAACTTCCTGGCAATCTTCCAAAAAATAAAATCACCATAAAACACAATAATCTACGGATGCGCTGATGATATCATGAGATCAAATTTCCGACATCTATCGCTCGATCCTTCACATCCCCGCACGATTAGGTTAATGACACTGGTTGTTTTCAAAAAGTTTCGACTGCTCGTTAAAAGTTACGACAGTGAGGAGAAAGGGAAGTAAAGGAGAGGAGGGAGGGGAGGGGAGGGGGAACATATGGGTAAAAAAAAGTTTTCCCTTGCGTTTAAGTCCAATAATTTGTTAAGAGTGGATGTAAAAAACAATGTGAAATAAAACATCTATATAAAAAAACGTGAAATAAAATATTTCTTAAAAAAAACAACGTGAATTACTTAAAATCATAATAATAAATAAAAAAAAAGTTGATAACGGGCAGACCTGAGAGCGAATGGAGGAAGAATACGAGAATAAGAAAAGAACATGAGGTTGAGACAGAGAGAAATAGAAAATGGTAAGTAAGTACACAAACATGCAGAATTAGTTTATAATCAAGTTTACAGTATCTTGTATTTAATTGCAGTTTTTAGGTGAATAAAAGAGTATGTAATGTATTATTTCAAACATCATTAAAAGCCGAATTACGAAATACGAAACAAGGAAAAAATATATCCACTGCACTCGACATTACGAACTTTTCCGGAACTTTTGACAAGCGCTTTCATCTTTTGCAAACATCTGATCGACGCCGATATGTCGATGCAATAATCAAATTGGCAGGTGTGGTTAAAGATTTGGCTTTGTGCAAAATTGCATAAATTCTTCATCCATTACGTTTAGTGGTGCTTGA
The DNA here is from genome assembly GCA_017312705.2 of Penaeus japonicus. Classification (NCBI taxonomy): domain Eukaryota; kingdom Metazoa; phylum Arthropoda; class Malacostraca; order Decapoda; family Penaeidae; genus Penaeus; species Penaeus japonicus. The sequence goes on along the minus strand of BOPN01002338.1, from coordinate 186,770 downwards.
GTTAATTCAGCATTTTAGGGTTCATTTAGAACACTAATGTATGCAATATCACGATTACTTTCGTCCATTTGGGATTAGTTCTGTTTCGAGGAGGAAATCTGCAATAGTGCCCGCGATTTGGAAATCAATGAAACACTTGACTAAATAAAAATAAAGTAGTCGGGTAATGCATAAACACATGCACATAACCAGTATATACATTTTATATATATATATATATATATATATATATATATATATATATATATATGTGTGTGTGTGTGTGTGTGTGTTTGTGTGCGTGCGAGTGCGTGTGTGTGTGCGTGTGTTTGTGTGTGTGTTTGTGTGCGTGCGAGTGCGTGCGTGCGTGTGTGTGTGTGTGTGTTTGTGTGTGTGTGTGTTTGTGTGTGTATGTGTGTGTGCAAGTGCGAGTGCATGTACATGTGTTTATGTGTGTACATTCTGTATGTGTATAAATATGTATATACATTATATATATATATATATATATATATATATATATATATATATATATATATATATATACATGCGAGTGCATGTACATGTGCTTATGTGTGTACATTCTGTGTGTATAAATATGTATGTATAAATATGTATATACATTTCATATATATATGTATATATATGTATATATATATATACATGTATATATGTATATATATATATATATATATATATATATATATATATATATATATATGTATATATATACATGTATCTATATATATACATGTACATATATATATATATATATATATATATATATATATATATATATATATATATATATATATATATGTATATATTTGTGTGTATATATATATATATATATATAATGTATGTATATATATGCATATATATATGTATATGTATATGTATATATATATATATATATATATATATATATATATATATATATACATGTATCTATCTATCTATCTATATATCTATCTATCTATCTATATATATATATATATACATGTATCTATCTATCTATATATCTATCTATCTATATATATATACATGTATCTATCTATCTATATATCTATCTATCTATCTATCTATATATATATATATACAGAGAAACACATACACACACACATACACACATACACACAGACACACACACACACACATGTGTATAAAGATATATATCCATAAATGTATAAATATATATTCAAATATGTATATATGTATCATATATATATATATATATATATATATATACATATATATATATATATATATATAAACACTGTATATACACTCGCAGATGGATAGATATATCTGACAAGGAAATACTCACTATAGAATGAACCACATGGACAATTTACCTTTCCGTTTTCTGCACAAGTAATCGCGTGCAGTTCAAAACTTCCTCCAAACTGGCAGGCTGATTCTTTTTACACAAAATATTCACCCTCACCACATAACAGAAGAAAACAAAAAAGAAATAATGATAAAGATAAAATTATGTTAAAAGGAAAAGGGAATGAGATAAGCCATGCCCTGACAGACATCCATCCATCCAGCCTTTGGAAGGATTCAGTGCAATGTGATGATGGTATTGCTCTTATCGCCTACTATTGATAGGCAATACACTCTGATGATAATGTTGCTCTTATCACCGGCTATTTATCTATCATTATCTATCATTTATTTATGCCACAGAGAAAGGAAGAAAGAAAGTGATCCACCCAATCCCTTTAATAAGGTGTGATATCTTTTCGAAAGAATAGATATGCGTATTTTTTGTGTTGCCAGACGCAAAGTGATTTACATATTTGTGGATAAGGTAGTGAAGCCGATTGATATCTTGCAACTGTCATAAATTTCGATTGTAAACTAAAAAGTTGTGGAATGTATGCACATCATACGTTTCTTACTTAACTGGAATCGCAAAATAACAATTACAATGACTCTGCTTGTAAAATCTATTACAATTATGATTCGCTGCTTTCAGCAGACATTATAACAATAATCCCCGTTTACAAGGCTATCAAATATTTGCAATCTTATAAATTAATAGACAGAGATTAACAAAAGCAATTTGAACGATGCTTTACAGATATCATTTACGGAACACGTACAATAGTTAAGTATCAGAATAACGAAATCATTTTCTAAACCTAACCTTCATTATCCTAATATATATATTTTTTTGGTATATATATATATATAATTTTATACCCAACAGCAGGATTGATTGTAATTTACTTTTATTACTATTGCTTTTATCGTCATTGCTTTATCGCCGCCCTTTTAACTGACACATTTATGAAACTGTTATTAGTGATGTTAACGTTACTTATAAACACAATATAAATAACGGCAACATTCAATACTAGATATGAGAGCATTTATACAAAATCATAAATGATAGGAAGGTATTATCAAAGAAATAATAACGTACCAGCAGGAAAGATGATTATGACAATATATATATATATATAATGATTACTTTAATTATTTTTATCATCATCATCACTACTGCTATGATGATCGTAGGGAGTAGTGAGTAGTAGTAGTATATATATATATATATATATATATATATATATATATATATATATATATATACATGTATATATATATATATAATGATTACTTTAATTATTTTTATCATCATCATCACTACTGCTATGATTATCGTAGTGAGTAGTAGGGTCTCTCATTATTTTGACAATACTATGATTATATGTAATATACACAATCAATACACACACACACACACACACATATATATATATATATATATATATATATATATATATATATATATATATATATATACATTTTTTTTCTCCTTTTCTTTTTTATATATCAGTCACTGTACTTTTCCTTTTTGGTTTAGACATTCAAGCGTACAGAAAACTTAATAAGAAGTGAGCACACTTCTCCATTTCTCATATGAACTGTGCCGACTGAGTCTTAGTTCTGCGCAATGCCTTTTTACTTCCCATATTAAGATCTAAGGCTCCTTCATTTCTGAAAACATCTACCCACATGGAAAAACCACAAATCACAAATTTCATCAGCGGATTCATACAAAATGTTCATGTATGTTTTATCTATTAACACATCCATTTCTGAACTATAGAACTAGGACTTAATACCACTGCATTGCATATCTTAATAAGTGCAGTAAATACATCATCAACATGATTGCAAAACCGTCAGACTGACACTTCAAAGCGTTGTTATTCGATTTTTTTTTTTTTTTTTTTTTTTTTTACCAAAATAGAATGTCCAACATACACCACACGATTGCTGTAACATTTTACAACAGGTAGAAAAAAAAACAATCATGTGACATCTTTCCATGTAGTTGTGCATTTACGAGGCTAACCTTTTGGAAACATCATTAGCATTGCAAGTTGTTAATTCGTGTTACATAAATCTGCATAAGTTCTGCATTACAATTTCCAGCAAAAATTGCCGTTATTTCTTACATGTTGTTTTCAATCATACACATATCTACAGCATCTTTATTGATTTCGCTCAAAATTAATGAAGAATCTGTCAAAGGAGGAAAGATAAGCTTCAATTAATACATACATACATACATACACACTTTGTCTTCACGGAAACTGTTCTTCCATTCTGTCATTAAGATGGTGTTACGTATTGATATATTCATAAAGGCACCTGAACAATCCCTAATAATCTATAATCAACATGATTTATAATAATTATAATACATAGGCAAGCAAACTGTACATGTAATCAAGAGCCTGCTGACGACCGAGTTACAGACATGAGGATTAGTGTTATTCGAGAAGGTCAAAGGTACAAGGCGGATTCGGGGTCACATGGGCGAGATTACTCCTACGCACTATCGGGACTGAAAAAAAACAATCACAATGTTGTTGTTTTTATCAGTTACATGTTTACAGTGCATTTATATAAAGAGATCGATACACATAAATGTTTGTATGTGTACGTGCGTGTGCGTGTGCGTGTGCGTGTGCGTATGCGTGTGCGTGTGCGTCTGACTGATAAAACTGGCTTTCACCTAAATATTCTGAATGAGGAAAGTTTTAAAAAAATGTTCAACAATTGAATACCAAATCTAATGTACAGTGATTACCCGAACTAATCAAACTATACCAAGGAAACAGTTGAACGGTGTGACGTCCTAAAACATTTGTTCATCCACATGCAACACAGCATTCACTGGCAACACAAGGTCAACGGAGCAACAATTCATTTGCAAGACACATAATAACGATCCACATAATGACTGTCTCGTCTGCGGATGGCACTGCACGCAGTTAGGTAAGAGGGCCTTCTGCGAGATCGTTATCAAATATGCCGTATTGCCTCGTCCTCCAAATGGATACATCCAGGCAATTTACTGCCCTGAAAGGAAGCGACTGTCGGTAACTGATCTTGATGAAGCACGATGATATCATACGCGCCCGCCCTCGACTTAATCAGGAAAGGTCAGAGTAGCCAGAGGAGTAGTTTCATAAACTATATAATGGGTGTGTGTATATATATATATATATATATATATATATATATATATATATATATATATATGTATATATATGTTATGTACATAATATCTATCTATCTATATATATATATATATATATATATATATGTATATGTATATATATGTTATGTACATAATATCTATCTATCTATCTATCTATATAAATATATATTATGTATATATATACATATATATATATAAATATATATATATACATATATATATATATATATATATATATATATATATATATATATATATACATATATATATAACAGACCTGGAATTGAATTTAGGGAATTCACATTAGATGGGTATCGTGGGTACATAAGTTATTGCTGGTGTTTTGATCACATATACCAAAACTTTACTAATGTATCTCACCTCAAAGAAGTAGAAAGAAAAAAATCCTTCTCAAAATGCAACGATATAAAGTTACCAATTTCAGAAAAACATAATTCTAACAAATGGGAAATTGCATATGAACGAGAATACATATTTGTTTTTTTCTAATTCATTTCGTTTACATATTCAATTACAATGAGTATTTCTCTCCGGAACACTACCTGGGCACATATAATTAATAATTTTTCCTGGTGTTTCACACCTCCAATATCCTTAGCAGATTCATATAACTCGTACAAA
>BOPN01002338.1:174124-176624 GCA_017312705.2 Penaeus japonicus | reverse complement strand
GGAGAGACCTTAGCAACACGCATGGAATCATATTCTTTTTTCTCTCTCTCCTTCTCTATCCCACACACACACACACATACACACACACAGACAGACACACACACACACACACACACACACACACACACACACACACACACACACACACACACACACACACACACACAGACAAACAACACAAACAAATCCTGAAACACAGAAGACAGGACAATCTGAAACAATCGGTCTGCTCTTTGTGTCTCTTGTACCAGACGCCAAGAATGCTCGTACAATTTATGTGCACTCGTTTCTATACATCGATTATCAATAGGCAGAAGTCCTAGAGAGAGCAAGGTGGTTTCCCGATAATTATTGCTGAAAGAATGCATTTTCTACAAAGATATTTTCTGACTTGTGGTTTCCGGGAAAGAAATAGGAATCAATGCATAGACTAAATTAGTGTGAAATTATAAGATATATAGAATAAAGAATATAGAATAAATGAAAAAAAAATCATATATAGAAGATACATAATTAGGAATATATAATTACACACACACACACACATATATATACACACACACAAATACATATATATATACATACATACACACACAAACACACACACACATATATATATATATAAATATATATATATATATATATATATATATATATATATATATATATATATATATATATGTGTGTGTGTGTGTGTGTGTGTACATTTATTATGGTGTAGTTTGGTGTGATGGGGTACGTTGTGGTTTGTGAATGTGTTGACATCTGAGTGATGCATCAGTCATCGCTACTGATTATTAATGATAAACATAATTGCCTACATCTTTTACTATATTCAGAATAACCAAAAAAAGACAATATTCTAAAGCAACAAACAATTATACCATTTCTCAATTTTCATAATATTCCTCATCGTAAATATTATGTATTATTTTATCATTCACAGGTCATCATTAATCGATCAATACACCTTACATTCAAGCTTGCCATATATGACACGCCATTATAAAGCCTAGGAGTCTCAAAAGACCAGCAAATCTCCATAACTCTGACTCAAGACGCGACCGCTCAGCCAAGATGCCGGCGGAACACTATCTGACCATAATGGTACAAGGATTCCCTTTTATACCATGTCGTTACGACTCTATAAAGCCGGTGTTACGCTATGTCATCAGCCGGCTATAATGTCTCCCTACTCTCGTGGTAATACCGTCGCAACATGATATCATACCTTTGGGGTTGAGGAACATGAATATGACATGATACCTGACATAGCAGAGAGGCAACGAGATTCCTCGTCTGTCAGTATGGCAGAGACGGAATGCAAACTCAGGCTAATTATGCATATATGAATATCTGATTGACATTAAGTGAGAGGGAGTCAGTTAGAAGTTCAAGCACGTAGTATATATATAACTAGAATTCATGAAAAATTTCCTCACTGCATTACACGAGATGGATAAATGATTTCTTTTACTCTCACAATTCTTCATAATTCATAATTCTCTAACATAGCAACTGCTGACCTTAGTGTTTCACTCCATCGGTTAAAAAGTCACGATCTATACATATGCACTTTCGGGCTTCCAACCAAGTTTTATTACCATCCCTCCAACATCGCCCTGTCCAAATATTTACTCAAACAATTTCCATCTGTCCCCATTGTATAAAGCGTCCCCTTCCGAGTAAGCTTACAGGATTATTGGTTAAAGCATGGGCTGGATTTTTGGCTTTGTCTCTTTGGTCAGCCGTTTACCAGTAAAGCAATTTTCATTCAGAATCAACTTCAATCAATAATCTGAAGTCATTTTCGATTGACTTTTAATGACTACGGGGAATGTTTTACGTATTGGAATTGCAATATCTAGCATCTAGGCAATTCAGACAATAAAAAGGTATGGGGATAACAGAGAATGATCCCTGTAGAATCGTCAGCATTAAACTCAGGAGATATGTCTTACGAAGGCAGTATACTAACTCTTTCCATCAGGTTATAAATTTGACTATAGTTATATCAATCTAACCTATTTGATTCTTACGCAGTAGTAACCAATATACATAGCTACTAATTTCAAAAGAATGAATATCCTTATAATGTAAAGTAACTGTATCAACATCAAGTACTTTCTAAGACGACAGTATGGAAGCCTGTACGTCCCAAGGTTTCTGTAAACGATATATTGATTTGGGTGTCAGGTAAGTGCATTGAGCGTGTTAGCAGTAAAATTAAGACGTAACAAATATTTAATGTTCTAATGTTTGTTGCGTCAATGTTCATCCCACTTACCTTCTCAAATTATTAAGAACATGATACTAGATAAAGAATAAACGATGTTATGTTTAGAGGGTTAGCTCTACCGCAGTTCAGCGGATGATAAGGAGGGAAGGAGCATAATAAATACACTTGCAAGAACTGTATTTACAGCACAAATTTATGGTAAAACACGCGTTATGTCTTGCATACTACCGATAACAACAACACTAGCAGCAATAATGATAA
>BOPN01002338.1:159124-164124 GCA_017312705.2 Penaeus japonicus | reverse complement strand
TCATGTTCAATGAGCCGTAGGGCAACAAAGATTTTTTTCTTACGAGAAATAATGAGATACATAGAATATGTTTGATGTGGTGTATGTCAGCATAAGCTTTGATCTCGTCATAACTAATGAGATATATAAGTATATATGTTTATATACATACAGCAAATATAGATATATAGATAGAGATGGAGATACTGTATATAGATACAGATATATACATGTGTAAAGATATGCATTTGCATTTACCCAGTGTGCGCATAAATGAATATTGCAGAAGTATTTTGTTTGAGCAAAAGAATATTTCCTACTTCCCCACTTATCCGCCTTTCCACGCTTTTGCCCACATCCGTAAGAAATTCTGAGACCATATGAAAAAAGAAAATATCAGACACATTAATAATTATAAAGGTCGCATATTTATACGATGACAAACACACTGATTCCCATAGTGCTACATTCCTATTACTAAGCCGAGAGCGAGACGCTTATTCGCTACTTTGAGACGTATAAGTGAAATTTACCGTGAAACTTTTCTTGAGGAGGATGAATTCCGAAAATAACGCCTCGTTTTCTCAGCAGTTTACCTTCTTTCAGCGCCAGTTATGATCGTGTGAAAGCCTTGCTTCTTTAGACTTCAGGTCTTATCAGTCGGTTGTAAGGACCTCCCGGAGAGTAATTTAGCGCTAAGTGCTGGTTCCCTCCTTAAAAACGGAGTTATTTTGACGGGCACTTGATCTTCTTAACTGGAAATGGTGTTAAGGCATTTCATATGATATAAAGATGATGGTGTGGTTTTTATTTTTATTTTTCTCTCTTTTCCTTTTCTTTTTTTTTCTTTAACGTAAACTGCATAAGCGTCACAGCCTCCTAATGAATTTAGGTCATTGGTAGTTTAAACAAAAATCATATGAAAGAACTTCAGGTTTAAAAATCGATGTTTAGAAACAAATTTTGAGAACGTTAATACATTCGGTTGTGCTACCGTCGCAATACCAAAGGACAAAAACACTCCATGGAACATATTGCTCAATCTATTGAGAGATAGAGACCAATACAAAGAAATATATAGCGTTGTCGTGTTTTATCCCCTTACGTATGCTTTACTTAAATCGAAAGACAGTTCTGAAGCATCTGTTCCTCATATTTTAAAAGATATATTATATAAACAATTCCTTACGTCTTGTGATATATATTGCTTACATAACAGTGAATGTGAACTTAATACACTTTCCTGTCAACAAGATAAAACATCCACCACCGTGAAATGTTATATTCATTTAGGCATGTTCTTTTTTTTCCAATACATATCACTAGGATTCCTAAATGGGCAACCTATTTATATAAATCGCCAGTACCAGCTGTACCATAACATAAAACGCGTTTCGTTAATTTGTTAACGGATGAAACAGAATATAATTAATCATAAAAACTCCTCGATAAATGAAAATAGCTGTTGCCAGATTATCGTATTCTTTAATAATTTTATTGAAATAAAAATCAATCCATAAAACTCCTTTCGGTGAGACGGTACTATGGCAATAATCTAAAAAGCTTTTTATTCCTAAGCCTAAGCATTAATGCATGCAATACAAGGGAAGAATATTATTTATTCAAGGACTAGAGCATTCTTGCAAAACAGTAGATACATATTCAACCATTTACTGCCGTCAGCATTAAAATCGGATCAGTAACGGGTCTGATTTCACCATTTATAGGTCTTACATGATTATATATATGTATATATACATACATATTTACATAAATACATATATACATATATATATATATATATATATATATATATATATATATATATATATATATAAGCAATATGCATTTATAAATATATATACATATTCATAAGTTTGCTAGAATCTATCTCGCTATATATCTAAATATATAGATACATATATATACATATATATACAATTATATATTCTCTCTCTTTTATATATATATGTATCTATATATATATATGAATCAATATATATGTATATATACATTATACATTTATAACAAATATAATATACATACATATATATATATATATATATATATATATATATATATATATATAAATATTATATATATAAATTATATTTATATTTATATGTATATACATATATATATATATATATATATATATATATATATATATATATATATATATATATATATATCTGTATATGTATGTATGTATTTATGTGTGTATATATACATATATACATGCATAAATACATACATACATATACACTATATAAATATGTGTGAGTAATATATATATTATATAATATCTATAATAAATATAAGTATATATAATTATATGTATTTATAACACATATAATGTATATACATTATATACATTACATATCTTATATATGTTATATATATATATGTATATGTATATATATATATATATATAATAAATATATACACCATATATATATATATATATATATATATAAATATATATATATTATATAAATTACATATATATTATTTATATATCATATACAGTACATACACACACACACACACACACATATATATATATATATATATATATATATATATATATATATATACATATATATATATATACATACATATACACAATACATATCATCTTTCTATATATGTATGTTGATATCTATGCATGTATATATATATATATATATATATATATATATATATATATATATATATATATATATATATTATATATATATATAATTATATATACAATATACATACATATACATGTGCATATTTATAAACATATATATACATATATTTGTCTGTGTGAAGGGTCTTACAAGATACACACACACACACACACACACACACACACACACATATATATATATATATATATATATATATATATATATATATATATATATATATATATATTTATATATAGGGATAGCAAATACATCAAATAACTCTTCTTCTGATCAAGACTGATGCAACTTCATGGCCCGTAAAGCTCTTCATATATCGTCTCAACAACCATCCGAGTTACTGCCGTTGCCTTGTCATAAGTGCTCCTGCTCTTGACACTCCCGTTGAAATCAATCTCGTATTTCTGTTCTTGAGTGAGTGTGCCCTGTATGTGCTTCAACACGTACTGCGTAGTACGATTGCATTATGCAAATGAAATCTTAATACCAGTCGTATGTTTCACTCTCAGAGCTGAAACTGTTAACAGCTAAAGCCTGTTCAACATCGCAATCGCAAGATCGCAATATATATTCAAGATAACTTTACAAGCGATATTTTTAGCACCGAGATGAGATATACGAGATTTGTAAGCGTGGTACGACCCTTATACTCAGATGCTTTACGTGTATTTGTTTGTGTTCTTTAATAGCATTTCTACGAGTACCTGAATAATGTTGCTGAAATACTTTAGGAACAAATATTCATAAGTTCAGAAACTATTTCCAAGAAAATCATTTATCCAAACAATACCTCAAGGAAAGTTCTTTTAGCTGATGTTCCAAATGGAAGTCTTGCAAGTATCCTAAGACTCTTATGACAAAGTGGATATTATTTAGAGCGCTGCTTGTTTTAAAGAGGGCATTAGGGCCCCTCTCATGATAACTGAGCATATTTTTTTCTTAGCAAAGTATTACAGGTTCCTCCCTCTTAATGAAGTCTTGCAAGTTTTTCCCTGATGATGAAAAATGCACAAAATATCTATTTTTAACTACATACGTTCATAACTTGTACACCAGGTGACTCTCCTTAACCAAGAAATTTCTACTCATGATTTTTTCTTGTATATTTAGAATGTTTCAGAGATATTCTCTTTCCTCGTTTCACATATGTAATTATATTACTGTATATCGAGTTGGTTCTCTTGGTAACATGAATAATGGCATTTTGTGTATGTGTGTTTATATGTGTGTGATTTTGTATATAAGTGTGAGTGTTTGTATGTCTATCTATCTATCTATATATATATATATATATATATATATATATATATATATATATATATATAAAATAATAATTATTATTACTTTATTAAACCATCACATCCACAAAAGCCACAGCTAATGAACCACAAACTCAGTTCAATATCCATCAACATTATTACAACCAAAAGCCCAAAGGGAGGCAATATATCATAAAACTCGACCATGTCTGATAATATGATAATCACAGTCAATAACGGGCGACGAAGTGATTGCCATGAAGATAACTTGGCGTAACCTAATTACCTGCAATTGATTAACTTGTGATTCGGACTTCCTCCCACCTTAACAGCAAGGTTTATTCGGCCGCTGATTCGTTTTCCGACGGTTATTGGCAATACCTATAACGAAATGAGACCCGTCATTTCGTTCACTTAGATTTAATCTTGACCTGTACTTGATTAGCTTCCCCTTGATGACTCTTCGTCTTGTCGATCTCGGAATCTAATCCATTTTTATTCATATAAGACCAATTTTCTGGTGAGTTTTCAAGCTTTGGTCATTCTATCTACGAACATGTACGTATGGTAGCTCTTTGATTTTTTTTTCATAATCTTAAAATATAATTTTTGTTTTTGCGTTCATAATTATACTCTTGTCCTTTTACTTATATCTTTCTTTCTCCAGTTTCTTGAAGAAAAAAATTCTATAAGGCCTCAGCATCACCCCTTCCACACACCCCGGCCTCCTGCTCAACAATCCCCAACGCAGGCGATCGCCAAGATCTCAGGTCACATCGATATTCATTCCAGGTCATCGAACAACTCAAACACAAACTTCCCAACGATTCCTAAGCCCCTCTGGGGTAAAAACTATCCTATGTCCATATTTTGAAAGAAAACATGGCATTGTTTCCAACAAGGAAATGAAGTGCCATTTTAGGTGTATGGAGACGGTATCCCTTAAATCTCTATTCGAATATAAACAATTTACATCAGAACAGTAAACAAAAATCTGAATATAACCAAGACGGGAATGAAAACCATAAGACATGCACAAACACATTATACATGAAGAGCCAACAAA
>BOPN01002338.1:141624-149124 GCA_017312705.2 Penaeus japonicus | reverse complement strand
GTATATATATATATATATATATATATATATATATATATATATGTATATGTATATATGTGTATATGTATATGTATATGTATATGTATATATGTGTATATGTATATGTATATGTATATATGTATAATATATATGTATGTACGTATGTATGTATGTATGAATGTATATATATATATATATATATATATATATATATATATATATATATAGAGAGAGAGAGAGAGAGAGAGAGAGAGAGAGAGAGAGAGAAATATATAGATATCTATTTATAGAAATAAATATCTATATCTATCTATCTATTTATCTATATGAATATATCCACAACTTCTAAGCGATAAGGAATAACCTTATCCTCCAAAACAGAAATTGGAATACGGATACAGATATACATGCAACAATATTGTATATCAAAGTGTAGGGGCAAACTCCAACGCAAATACCTTCGCAAGTTATGCAAGCGACCCCATTTGTTGCCAATATTTTCATCGATTTTCCTTCTTAACGTAAGCTCCAGTCCATGATCATGCTCAGATTAATGTTTTCTTTTATTATTATTCTTATTATTATTATTGATGAAGAGAAAAAGACGAGGAAAAATAAGTAAAAAAGTAAAAATATTCAGTGTATCAGTCTGCATCCCTGGCCCTTCCCCCCATTTTGGTGCTCTTCATTAATCCAGATAATTAATTAGGCCATAATCCGAGATGCATTCATTCATCAGCCATCATTGTGACGGAAACCGAGGTCGTTAATGTCTTTTTTGCGCCGGGAGTTATGTTTTCACACAAAGATAATTACCTAAGGTCTGAAAAAACACCAAGCGTGATGTTATTTTTCGCGTGTTCTTTGCTTTGTATACATTCGATAAAAAGTACAAAATAATATTAGTTTTCATTAATACTAAATACATTTTCCTAAAATTATAGGACTTCGGAGGTCAAACGTGTGCAATGTTAATGTTACATTTTTTTAATGTTGGTACATCAACGACCATTTCTGCCTTGGGGCCAAATGACCATGTAGTCTAGATTAGTGTTCGTCAACCTTTTCTGATGATGTCTTACATGGTTATATGCACATCTTATTCATTTCAATCTAGCGTTTATATTTCAGATTTCACTTCTACAATTACGTAGATAGATTAAAGTCGTTTACCCAGAACACATTGAAATACAATTCGCGAAGTGCCTTCTGAGTGAAAGTGATGAACCGACCCAACAGGATGTTTCATTTTATTTTTTGACAACTGTCTAACGGTTATTAGCTACCCCCTCAGCGATGCCTGTGTTGACAATCGATTGACTAGCAACTAGACTGCTATATATTCCGTTAGCTTTGAGAGAGATTGAGAAGGGAGGGCGATAATGAAATTACCCTAAGTAATATACAAAATATATGTGTAATTTGAAGCAAAGCCGAGATAAAAGCTCGTGAGACACAATCCTACCCTGGCAAGTCGTCATAATCTCGTCCACCCAAAGACTGTCGTCCGGACCTCACTAAATCCCGCCCACCTCGGGGTAAAATGTGTGACCAGGTTGAATGTCACTGATCTAGTTACATGTTATCTGGTTAATGTCATGTCTTTTGTCTCTTTTTCAAGGCTAAAGTAATCTTTTCCCTGTACCCTGTCACATTCATCACCGTCTGGGGTCAAAGATAATTGCATATATTTAAAAAAAATCTTATAAAAATATGCATACGTATCTTTAATCATTTAATCACAATCCTTTAGCTCTAGGATGTAGATGGTGCTGAGGGGATCTGTTACTATCGCTTTTGATAAAAAAAAAAAAAAATACAGCAAACATACATATAAATGAGCCTACAGAAATATCACCACCAAACAAATAACTTGCTCACAGATTGTAGTTTATTTAGGTAGCAGTGTGCTCACAAACACAAACTCGCAATTCTTTTCATTAGGATCTAGCTAAAGATTTTCGAGTGCATTGTATACATATTTGATTGATGTTAGCCTGTCCCCATCTACTCTCACAATGCTCTGCCTTTTTTTTTTGCGTGTGTGTGTTATAACGCAGGATATTATGAGTAGGAAGTCCTAAATGACTGTTGGATTTTCGTTACAAGAAAAGACGTTTACTTTTCTGTTCTTTTTCTTTTTCAAGTCAGAAGTAGAACAGGTCGAGTTGACTGTGTGACATTGTCCCTGCGTCTCTTTAAGAGGTAATGTGATAATAGCCTATTCAAAATAAGTATATGTGATCATTCATATATAATCTAACTATTTTTCAGGAGGCAGGTCACACTGGTAGCCCATATTTCAAAACTGTCTCGTATTTTTGTTCATTATCTAATACCATTAACATGGGTCAGGGTCAGTAAATTTAACATCCGTCAGAAATAACTTTTCATGTGAAAAGTTACGGCTATGTTTGACTATTGAATATAAAAATAAATTGAACAAAAAGTATCATTAATAGCATAATTAGTAGTAGTTATAGTAAGAACACTAGAAACTGTAGAAATATCACTTATTGTTAAAAGGAAAAACAGTGGCACAGTGATAATTATTAATACTACAATTATTACCATGAAAAACATTAATACCATTTATGTATATATGTATATATATGTATATATATGTATATATATATATGTATATATATATATATATGCATATATATATATATATACATATATATATGTATGTATATATATATATGTATATATATACATATATATATTATGTATATATGTATGTATGTATGTGTGTATACATATATATATTTATGTATATAAATATGTATATATATTTATGTATATATATATATATGTATATATATTTATGTATATATATGTATATATATTTATGTATATATATGTATATATATGTATATATTATGTATATATACATATATATGTGTGTGTATGTATATGTGTATATATATGTATATGTATGTATATATATGTATATATATATATATATATATATATATATATATATATATATATATATATATATATATATATATATGTATGTGTGTGTGTATGTGTGCGTTTGTGATAATAATAATAATCACTGGAAAACTGCAAGATATTTACATAACATTTTCAATGCGTCAACATTCGACCAAAAATACCGTATCTACACGCTCTCTTGAAATCAATATAATATAGATTACCAATAAATCTATTTATATCCGAGACTTGGGTAATGGATGCTGGGCACTTAACTGGCAAGCTCGTGACTGAGAAATGCAACTTTAATAAGTATTGCAAGATTAATGCATAAATGATAAGCATGATATTCATTCCAGCTGATCTTGATGAAATCGCATTTTCTTCCTATTCCTTCGTCTAATCTTTCCTTTCGCTTAAGCATATCCGATTTTTTTTTTTTTTTCAAATACATGTAAAACTTATCTTATGTCTTGCATTGAATCATTGTAGCATTACTCTTCGTTCACTTCCTTGCAATTACAACGCAACGCAAGTTCAATGCACATTTGAACATCTCCAGTTACCTCCATATTTCCTCCTGTCATAGGGAGAGCTGCTCAACCTCCTCCTAAAATTTATTAGTCTCTTTACTATGGCCAGGTTCATTCTGAACTTTTCTAAGTGCCCAATTTTCTCTCCCTAATATTTTTAATTCGCGGGTTAACTTCCTCCTTCCGCGATTCACGATCCACAGCGCCTTCCTCGCGGACTGGACTCTCCGGAAGGTTACGGTGACTCTACACACTTTTTCCGTGATTTTGCCGAACAGCCTCGCAATCCGGGGAGAGTCAAGCGTCCCGTAACGAGGTGCACAGTTAAAAAAAAAAGAAAAAAGTCGGGGATAATTGCGACTATAACTCGGATTCATTCATAACCATCTTTCGCTGCTCGAGCCCGGGAGAGGATGATGAAACCGTCAACATATTCTTTTTTTCCCGTGATGTTCATGTAAACTGCATGGGGTTCTATTCTTTATTCTATAATCTGTTGTCCATTTACATTCAGTTTTTTTTCGCAAATATCTAGCTCTGGAAATAAACTTTGATATTGACTAGTCTGTAGCGGCAAAGTTGAGCTGAATGTTTACACAACAGTTCTTGCTTTCGACGATTATTTGCAAAGCTCTAGTGATGCAAATATCACTAAATCACGGAGTTAAAGGGGGAAGCTCCAGCAAACAACTAAGTAAAAAAAGGATTCATCATTCAAGCTATTTCTTTCAAGGTAATTTTTTGTAATTGAACCTAATTTCATTCGAAAAATAAACGTTTTTAAAGCTATACATCCAATCTGTGGGGTAATGCTACTCAAATATCGGCATAAATTACCTAGGCCTCTCCTCTGTTTGTCTCTCTTTTTCTATATCTGTTTCTTTTTCTCTCTCTTTCTCTCTCCTTCCCTTCCTCTCTACCTCTCCCTCCTTCTCTCCCTCTCCCTCTTTCTCCATCCTTCTCTTCCTCTTCCTATCTCTCTCCCTCTTCATACACGCACGCACAGTCGAAATAATGCCGTACCAGTAAATAACATAAAAAAAATACAGAACTGCCTCTGCAGTAATGTATATTAGTCAACCAAACAGCTTCATTCCATACAAATTTGTTCATGTAATGGGCTCTAGCGTTGATATTATGACTGTAACTATTACAAGTACCAAGGAATTTTGCTAAATGAATGTTGCGCAGTCCAATAATGTTACATTTTGAGTGAAGAGCCCATTACTCTTCGATATTATGTAACATTAAAGAGTATCGATATAGATTTTAACAGCAAAAGAAACTCGAGGAATTAATACATCATATATATTTATTTCTACCAATCTAATATTTCTTACCAATACGCTGTATGATATATGGATGCCGCAGTTCTTTGCTTCTGCCAGTTTTATTTTTATTTAAAATTATTAGAATAAATATCATATATAGGCATGTATATACTATATATATATATATATATATATATATATATATATATATATATATATATATATATATATATATATATATATATATATACATATATATACATATATATATACATATATATATACATATATATATATTTATATATATATATATATATACATACATACATACACACGCGCGCGCGCACGACACAAACAAGCAAGCGAGCAAATAAACACACATGCATACGCACACACAAGCATATAGATGGAATTACGAGTGAAACCTATTTTGTCTATTATTCAAAATTAATTCCGCGTAGCAAATAAGTTAATTAAGAGTCAAATGCATGAAGCATAGTGCAATATATATTGGAAAACAAACACCGAGAGAGAAAGATCACTGCTTACTATCCTCAAAAACGAATTGTTCAGAATTTGAAACACGGGCGGTTGTGAATCTCTTCGTTAGTTAATTGATGGATATATGAGCTCTTTCCAACCAGACTGATGGCAACACTAATCTGATAATCAAACTTAAATTCGATGATTACACCAATTTACAGCTCCACCCTTTTCTTCTAAATATTCCATTTCATTGTTTTTCAACACACATCTGTTGTGATGTGGGTGTTTAAATATCTTTATGTTCATTTGTTTTCTCTTTCTCTGTAATGCTGTGTGTGTGTGTGTATATGTGTGTGTGTGTGTGTGTGT
The DNA here is from genome assembly GCA_017312705.2 of Penaeus japonicus. NCBI lineage: Eukaryota > Metazoa > Arthropoda > Malacostraca > Decapoda > Penaeidae > Penaeus > Penaeus japonicus. Next base: position 143,546 of record BOPN01002338.1, on the reverse strand, counting down.
GTGTGTGTGTGTGTGTGTGTGTGTGTGTGTGTGTGTGTGTGTGTGTGTGTGTGTGTGTGTGTGTGTGTGTGTGAGTGTATCCGCAAGTATGTTCTTGCGCGTATACACTTGTGTCCTAGTCAGCATCTATACCCAAATACGTGTGCGACAATGTATATACGTTCGTACAAATGTGTGAGCGCGCGAATAGTTGTAAGCGCCATTGCATAACTGTTCTGATAACACCGGCAACGAGACGTGAGCGCAAGGGACAGTGTCGGTTAAGGAACCAGACCAGACAAAGCGTACAACAAATCCTCGGGACTAGAGCGTTGCAAATGCATATCGCAACCTCCGCTATATTCTCTCGTGGATCATTTTGCGGATGCAACTCTTCTTGGAGTTCTCTCTCTCTCTCTCTCTCTCTCTGTTTCGACGTCTCTCGTCTCCCCTCACTCAATTTCTCTATCTCCCCTCTTCTTTCTCTCTTTCTCTCTCTCTCTCTCTCTCTCTCTCTCTCTCTCTCTCTCTCTCTCTCTCTCTCTCTCTCTCTCTCTCTCTCTCTCTCTCTCTCTTCTCTCTTCTCTCTTCTTTCTCTCTTCTCTCTCTGTGCGTGTGCATGTGTGCGTATGTGTCCCTCTGAAACCTGATTCTAGAACAATATGAGAACAGCAACAAATGCCTTGAAGCAATTTCCCTCTTCGCAATAGTATCTTCTCGTAATACTCTCCATCATTCCAGACATCAAATTATTCATCGCATAAATAGTTCTCTTGTTTGACCCAGATTTCTCTTCCGCGTATCACTCGCATTCTCTTGTTAACAATGATTTCCCTTTCATGTTTTCATTTTAGGCAGGCCCTTGTATGTACTATGCCTTGCCACTTTGTCCACCATTGTCTTGTCTGTTTTTTGTTTTTTTTTACCTCACTTTAGCATTGTTCCATTTATCCTTTCCTACTCTGATCACAATTATCTTGTCCCTGTTTTTTTCATGGTTTATCGTTGCATTTTGCTATCCTTTTCCTGTGCACTAATTGCCTTGTCTATCAAGACCCTGCATTCCATTTTACATTGTCCTTACTCTCCTTATGGATTCCACAAATATACTCTGAGATTTGTCCGAGCGAAGGATAGGCTTGCTAAACAGATTTCTCTATGATGAATGACAAAACACTATCGCGTCGATACAGTGACAGAAAAAAAGAACAAGTAAATCAACCTGTTTTGTGTATGGTGTTGTTTTTTTCTGCCAGATTTTTTTGCACTTAAACATCGCTCAAAATACGTATATCCACAAATACAACGCTGTATCTCTGCTATTATCATTTTCCCCGTGTACTTGTGCTCGCTATTTTCTTTCCTTCCTTACTTATTCTTGATTCTTTTTTCTTTTACTTTTTTTATGTTCCTGGGCCTTCACTCGTAGACTTGGTCATTCATACTTGGTAAGCTCCCTTTCCTCCAATATTGTTAATGTACACTAAGCTAAATATTGCAAATACACAATAACCTAGCTATTGCAAATACACACTAAACAAAATGTTGCAAATACACACTTATTTGCCTAACAAAAAGGTGCCTCCTCATGAGAGACTAAGTTATCGTATTTGTATTTGTGTATGTTAAACTGTGTGTGTGTGTAAATATATATATATATATATATATATATATATATATATATATATATATATATATATATATATACAAGCCCTCCACTCTAAGCTCTTTCACGCCTTCTTTCACTTCTTCCTCTCTTGGCTCTTCATGTCACTCTCTAAGGTATTCTTCCATCAGGCTGAAGATTTAAGAAGATAGTTTAAGAATAAATGTAAAGGAGGAGATGAGGATAATGAAAATAAGGATGAGGGGAAGTATGAGTGCGGTTGAGAAACATTAGATTAAGAGAGAATTAAACAGAAATCAATAAACAAACAATATCA
>BOPN01002338.1:124124-134124 GCA_017312705.2 Penaeus japonicus | reverse complement strand
ACGCAAGCATTTCTTTCCCTCTAAAAGCCTACATTATAGATGAGGAATCACAGGTACTAATACAGGTTTCAATAGCTTATCCTGTTTCTTGAGGATTATGGTTCGATTCTGATACCTTTATTGACTGGTTGTTGTCGTTTGCAAGGCCCACACGAACAGGCAATAGATGCAGATAATATTGATAATACATTAACTATGATTATCTACACCTATACTATGTATAACCTATGTATACATTTTTCTTTAAATATAAATCAGGTTTCCTTTTGTATGTATTCGTCGATTAGTAACGGTAATCCTCTGAAATTATCTATTTAACAATGAAAAAAAAAATATATATATGCATACAACAAATTAGCTACCAACTGTGAGAAGGAGAAATCTCGTGTGCTTTTGTATACTGCGGGCTTCATCTTCATTAATGCATTGCAGTAAAAAGAAAAAAGATACGAGGTAGAACGTCTCTCTCAGGCAAGAGTGGAATCTCTCTTGGTAGGCGAACTGCCACTTGGGCGAGCTAACCTCATTTCTTGCTCCCCCTCCTCTCTCTTGTTATTTTCTCTCTTTCCCTCTATATCGTTCTTACTCTCTTTTATTTTCTGTTCTGCCTTACTTTACCTTGTTTCTCTTTCATTCTCACACGCACTCTCACTCTCATTTTTATTCTCTCGCTTCTTCTCACTCTCACTCATTTTCAATCTCATTCTATCTCTCTCTCTTCCTTCATCCGTCTCTCTCTCTCTCTCTCTCTCTCTCTCTCTCTCTCTCTCTCTCTCTCTCTCTCTCTCTCTCTCAATAACACAAACACACACTCACACTCTCTCTCCATACGCTCTATCTTTATTTCCCATCTTACAAGCATATAACGAACATCAAACAAGCCACGTAAGCAAGGAGCGCATTACCCCTGAATAAAATAGGCCTCCTCGAAGACACACGAAATTCCCCCTTACCGTACAGCATTTTCCATAAATTTACAAACCCATTAAATAATTCAAGGGCGATATTACATGGCCGAAGAAAAATGGGCGAGAGAGAAAAGCCCAAGCACAGGAAAAGGCATCGCATGAAGGGACCTTGTTTGCTGACTGAGCAGGTCACAGTGCTGCTTTGAGCTGGGTTCTGCCGCGACTGTGAATTTCTTACCGTACCTATCAAAAAAGAAAAAAAAGAAAAAAAAGAAAGCAAATCAAACAAGACTGATAAAAATCTATATGGTATGCTCGAAGATTAGTTGTTGTTCTTTAAATCTACATTTCCACACCAACCCATAGTTGCAAATACATTATTGAAACCTTCACTGCAATCGACGATAATTGCCCCACAAGGACGAGCAAATATTCGGCAAGCAATCCAGACTTTTTGCCCAGGACTTTTATAAACTGCTTCCCAGCATAAAAAGAGAAAGAGAGGGAGAGAGAGACGTTGATTTATGAATGCTTCCTTAGTCGAATGCTCGTGACCAAGCAGCGGAGGACGGAGAGTGAGAGAGCAGGCGGACCATGAATTGTTGAAGGGGAAACGCGAGAGGGAAAGGAATAGAAGCGACAGAAAGAAAGAGGGAAAGGGTTCAGAGCAAGATAGAGAAAGAGGGAAAATATTCTGAGAAAGAGAAAGGGAAAGGGTCCAAAGAAAGAGGGAAAGGGTTTAGAGAAAGAGAGAGGAAGAGGGAAGGGGATCAGATAGAGAGGAAAAGGATTCAGAGGAAGAGAGAGGGGGGAAGAATTCAAAGAAAGAAAGAAAGAGAAAAAGAGAGAAGGGAAAAAGAGAGAAGGGGATCAGAGAAAGGAAGGAGAGATAGATAAACGAGCGAGAGGAAAAAGATACAAAAGGGAATGTTACTCCCGCAAAATACAATTAAGCCATGGACCCAGATGCTTACAAACCGATACAAATTCCCAGCACAGAAATACATAAGCATGGAGATATTTATTTTCCTAAATCCACCCGAAACGTTGAAGTCAGAAGATGATGAAAGGAAAAATTCGTGAAAGACAAGAACTAATTGGAAAATAAAGTTTACCTTATTCATAAAGATGGAAATTCCAAAATGAGTCCCGATAAGGGATATTTTTGCTAACTTATGGACAAAAGGGGGGTTATAGTTTTTCTTCTTTTTTTACGTTATTTTCTTGAACAGTGTTTCTCCCCTTTACTCCCTCTTTAAATATCCTCCTTCTTCGTTAATGTATTTTCGTTAGTTTTTTTAATCAAGCTCCCCTCTTCCTGTGCATCTCTATCGCTTTCTATCCATGTCTTATTTTTATCCCCTTATTTGTATATGTTAATCCCTTGAGTGCCCGTGTCTTTTTTTTTTTTTACTTTCAAACATGCACTTTCCACCAATTTCTTCTCCCTCTGCCTTGTTCTCTATCTCTCTCTCTCCACCCCGTCTCTCTCTCCTCATCTCTCTCCCTCTCCATATCTTTCTCTATCTCTCATCCTCTCTCTCCCTCCCTCCATCTCTTCCCTTTCGTCCCACTTCCCTCCTTTACTTTCTTCCGTTGCCTTATCCTCTTCTGCTGTCTTTTCTCCTTCGCTGTCCATACCATTCCTTCCCCGATGGTGATTTTCGAGTCCCCAAACTGCTTGCTAAGTACACTCTCCCCTATGCGCTTCTCTCTCCCTCAATCGTCTCACTCATCGGACATATTTTCCCTCCCCTTTGCTATGCAAGGTACTTCCTCAGTGAATTTCCACTAAATATCTCACAAACGATGTCATATAATCTTCACTCTTGGTAATTATGGTCAATCACTTTTCCATTCTATTTTCTTATTTTTTTCTCCTGCTCTTTTCTATTTCCTTCATCATACTCACTTTTTCATTTCGATTTTCACTGTCATTTTTCTCGACTTTTTTTTTTTCCTTTCCTCCATCTCATCTTGGGGCCCAAAAGATATCCTCCTCTTGTGTTCTCTCATAAACTCTGTGGTTCTTCAAAGTCTAAGGTATTTTCAACGCCAGTTACATTTTTTCCGACATTATAATAAATTCATTTTTTTATTGCTGTCATTCGCATTTAGATGCATTCTATAAGTTGCTAATTTATTCATATCTCCATATAGTACCTGTTTATTTAGTTTTTTTTATCTATCTACTTTTTTTTTCTTTTTGTATATCTATCTCTATATATATGTGCATGCATGTTTAAAAAAAGGTAAACAAATTCATCTAACTAGATCTATCAAGCCATATACAGAACTTGATCGAAAATTGACTTACAGAGAAATTCTGTTTGGTTTCTTTTATTTCATTTCTTCTGCCATCGCCAGCCTCCCTCGTAACGCCCCTCCTATCACAAGTTTTATTCCTTGAGCTCTTCCTTCCGAACTTCCGCTCACTAACTCCTTGCTAAGTACCCTTTTCGCGAGAGCCACACCGTACCCACGCTACCGCACCCAGACACTTTCCTCCTTTTCTACTTCTTTCTTCTTTTTCTTCTTCTTCCTCTTCTTCTTTTTCCTCTCCCCTTCGTCTTCTTTCTACTACTGCGACTTTCTTTGATGTCTATATGCATCCCTCCGTAACCTTAACAACCTCGACTTTTACAATGCTAAAAGTAATGGCTATATCTAGTGACAGATGGAGATGGTCATTTCTTCCGTATTTGTTCACAAAAGTAAAAAGATACGAAAAAAAAGTTCCTTTTTGTCCTCCCTTGAAATTGTAATAATTCTGTCAGACTGAGTGTAAGAGATGTAATGAGCTGACACGGACTATCTACAGTAATTTTAGTCAATTACAGTATTGAGAAAGCCTGTCATATATGGTACATATAAGCCTCATAACATGGCAAAATACAAAATTGACTAGCGCAAAATAAAATTAATATCATAGCACGTGAATGAATGAGAGCAAGAAAGTCCTAGTTATGTCGCGTGACCTTCTCTCCCTTAAAAATAAAAACCTTTCTGGTGTACCAAGCAAGTGGCACTGATACCTGTTTCGTGGTCCAAAGAAAGTGGCTACTCCGTATCCAATTACTTAGGCTACAGTAACATATTTTACTCTACTTATTAACATATGCCTTCAATAATCCAGCTGTATTTACACCACCATCGTCTACAATATCAACACCACTCGCCGACCTGACAATTAAGCAACCTATACTTACAACAGACCTTTGTCTACTGTACATGCACTCTGCAACCTGTTTCTGGACCACCCAAAGAAGCAGACAGAGTGTTTGCTTCTTCTATTTAACGTTCCATCCTGCTTCAACCTCTCCTTCACCTCATGGCAAACTTTCGAAACAATCTGCAATACTGCAGTAAACAATCAGCAAGCTTCTTTTTCATTACAGTCTCTTTCGAAACTATTTTCCTACTGCAATATAAGCCGCAATATAAGAAATGAAAAAGTCCGTAACACAGCTATTAATTAACTGCAATTTATTTCTAAAGTTTATTATTAGGAATATCACTTTCGTTTATGTGTGTATATATATTCTATTTTAACATATATGTTCTTGTTGTGCAATGGAGATCTTAAAATATTTCTATTGTTTAAGCTACCTTTACAATTTCCTGGCGCTATTCTGTAAAGCTTAATGCTACTTTATACTCTGTTAATAGATCATATTTCTCAAATTCTTCTCTCTACAATCTAACACTAGGAATACCCAATTCCATGTTACAACGGATGCGGAATGGGGATCATTCCAACTACAGTTACCATATTACAAAACGAACCGCGCGACCCCTCACTACTCACTAACGTCCAAACTCTGATACAAATTTGGTTCGAATGACATGCTATTCTCTAGACCGAGTTCGGAATTACTGTCGCAAGACAATAATCTCATCAGCGAGAAACGTTAACATGCCATAACCACGTGAGCTTTTCCTTTTATCATAATGAGAGCTTATAGGACTTATAAGATATATTGCTACATGCAAAAATGTTGTTTGGGGACGCTTAGTCTACGGATGGTATGGCCGTGGCCCGTGTCAAGGATTCATTAGCTAATTAAGAAGTTCAAGCGAACATTGATCCTTTGATTACAACAATTTGCAATCGCAAATTATTTTTGTCAACAAAACGTACTGTGTGTGTGTGTGTGTGTGTGTGTGTGTGTGTGTGTGTGTGTGTGTGTGTGTGTGTGTGTGTGTGTGCGTGTGTGTAAAAAATATATATAAATAAATAGATATAATTATGCATATATAAAACGAAATATTGAAAAATAAGCACACACCCTCTCCTTCTCACGTAAAAATATGTGTGTGCGTGTATTCTGTGGAAACACTCTTCACTTTTTCCATAAACATTTGGATTAAACCATGCCCTTTGCCGAAAAAATAATAAGAATATGAAAAACACTCCGTAAATGTACTTGAACTTTTATGTATTAATTTATGTAAAATATTTTTAAAAGTTCGCATGAACAATGCCTGAAACCATCATCTACTTCAATATTGCCTATTGCAAACACATCATAATGCCTTCTAATCAAAGCTGTTATTATTAAAGGGTAAATTAGTTTATTATGTGTATATCTCGTTAATGTTGCTTTTTAATTACATTACATTAACAATAACTTACATTAACAATAATCGTTATGATAATGGTGTAGTAAAACTGCACTTTAGCATGATTCCTTCAATACTTGTAATCAACAGCGCTGGGGGAAGATTCCGGAATTTACTCATGCCACAAGCCTTTGCAACTATTATCACCAACAACGAAAATCTTGACTCTGGCAAATTCATTAATCATTCTATCTTCCGCTCTCGTAGGCAATCCATCAATTTCCATCTCTAAGTTTTGCATTCTGCTATTCTAAGATTCTCCTTTTTTCTTCCCGTCTTGCAAGCCTCAACCGGTGGTACAATCTCCCTGATTGATTTTTGCACGTGGGAGCCTTGCCATCATAGTGTTCTTCCCCGCGAGCTATTCGTGAAATTTCCTGAGTGCCGCCTTCGGGTCTTCAAAGATTGAAGCTCCTTGATTTTTTTTTTTTTTTTTTTTTTTTTTTTTTTTTTTTTTTGTTGTGTTCATTTTCCCTCTTTGTGGATGTGGCATATCTAGGTCAAGCAGAATTTGAAACAATGGTTAACAGTTATATGCTTCAATTTTCTAATTATGACCGTTATGGCTCTCATCAAATATAGCTCCACAGATACGTTTTCATATACGCTATTCTTGTCATTTCTCATTTGTATCCCCATTCTCTATTATAATCTTTGGACTGTCCAAATTGGTTAAAAAAAACTGTCAACGGTGTTCATGTGAGATACCATAACTATACGGTCAATTGTTCCCAAGCGTCATCCTTACTTAATACTTCCAAACTGAACGAAACTAGCCATATTTTGTCTTTTACAATATCAAATATCTTGCCCGTGATTTTACACTACAGATACGTCTTTTTTCCGCAAAGACCCAAGAAAATGTCATTCTTTTGTCAACATTAAGTGTGGGGTATGAAGTAATACATTCCAGTATTCTTACAGCATGTTATTACTAATAAAATAAAGGCAGCAATACAAGTAAGCAACATTAGAGATTTACTGATACCGATGCAGATACAAACAGATATAAATAGATGCAGATACAAACAGATAGAAACAGATGCAGATACAAACAGATAGAAACAGATGCAGATACAGACAGATATAAACAGATGCAGATACAAACCAATAGTTGCTTCTAAGCTATTACCGATACCGTAATCGATACTTTTCATTTGTATTTAAAATGTAATTATAAATATTATTAAGACATAATTATGATATTAATAACAGGGGTATCTAGAAACATATTTTCTTCAATGAAATTAGCAGTGAAAAAAAATCCCCATCGTCAATTTGGAAATAGCATATCGATTTGTGGCCTTTTATCCAGCATCCAGGAGTCAGCATCCCAAGAATGCAACTGCCCATGCAACGATCCGCGGAAAAGATCTATCATTCGCCTATCATGTTTACCCCTGAGATTCGAATGTGTTAATTTGCTTAGCCTGTATGGACGCTTCTATGACATTTAGTATACCAATTTAATTGTTATTGTTAGAATTCTTAGTAGTAGTGGTAATATTGTTTTTCTTAGCATTATTGGTTGCTACCATTATTGTGTGTGTGTGTGCGTGCGTGCGTGCGTGCGTGCGTGCGTGCTTGCGTGCTTGCGTGCGTGCGCTGCACTTATGAGTATAAACACTACAGTACAGTCCACATTTGATAAAGAAGTCCATTTTTTCCCCTTTCTCTTAGTATAAGAATAACCAGACAAAATGGCAATCCCAACAAGATTCAGCTTTGTGCCCGAGATGATAATGAGTTATTATATCTAAAAGACACGCCGCACAAAAGCTGGCGTGACATCCATTAGATTAATAATCCCCGCTTATTTGATTCACCAAGACCCACCACGAGGGGAAAGCAGGAGGGGAGCGAGGGCGTTTCTTTATCATGGCAGAGGGAAAGGGGAGAGCCTGATTGCGCGAGGGAAAATGTATATACATGTACGTATATATGCAGTTCTCCCTCTCTGTTTTCGTACGCCTGTGCGTGGGTATGCGTCGATGTACATTGCAAATGCAGCAGAAATGTCGGAATCTGTTTTCGGGGCGAATTCATTTCTAACTCGTTCTAAAAGCGGCGCTTTGTTCTTTCGTATTATTTTCTGTAAAATGAAAACATCCTGTTCATTATCCTTCCCCGAAGGTGCAAGAATCAACTCTTCCTAGGTGCATATCAATGTTACCTATTTTAATGACCTGTTTTTTTTTTTTTCAATAAACTCCTTAGCAAAGCCTCCCTTGTGTCCCTTATAGTCCTTATTCTTGTGGCTTGACAACTCTCGCGCCTTGGCTTCAACGGAGGAAGGAATTTGGATCCATTTCCGCAGATTTTCCCGGCTCTTATTAGATCTCATTCGCATCAAAAGTTCCTTGATGGACAAACTTCCCGCACAACGACCTGCTTTAAGCGTCTGCAGCGACAAAAGGTCTCCTAATCTGAGTACATCTTGTCTAAGAATAGAAGGAATAATTAAGTTGCTATCGTCAGGCAAAATTGCTCTGTACGTCACCTGAAAGAGGAAAACAACGAATTGGTGAATTTCATCATTTTTATGACGGCTGACTTGAAGTCATTGTTATTTTTAATGAATTTACTATCTCTTAGCCAGCGAATACGAGTGAAAGCCCCCAAACCAAGAAAGATCTATTCAGCAGACTATATCCGGAGTGATCTGCTGCCCGAAATGATTTATTGGATACTAACAAGAAATTTGTTATCAGCTCAGCCATTACGGCCGTCGGACCAAAGCTTCTTATGGGCAAATCATCGTCTTCGGATCACAGAGTTTTGAATCTTTTTCTCGTTTTTCTATGTTGATGTCGGGAACGGCGAAGTCACTGTACGGGATAACTATTACAGAGACTTTCTTTTGTATTGTTAATGTAATGATATGGGTCTGAGGAATGCTCTTTTTCCTTATGTGATAATAGCCTATGACAAAGTCCATAAACTAAGTAAGAGTATTACATTACACTGCGTAATTTAGTTACTGTGATATCGAGTACTTTTGTAAACAGGATGTGTTTTAGTGTGTAGTAAGGCAAATCTAATATGTAAATAGATCAAGAAAGATTTTATAATGCACTACAGCCTGTTGTCTGGCTTTTCCACTCGGTAGAAATCCTCTTAAACTGTATCCAGCCCCTTAACCTCTTAACTTTTTTGCTTGATCTAATATTCTTCGCCACTATCTGGACCGCACTTGAAACGAAGCTGCTCTGTTCCGTGTTCCCCCTTTCTTACGTGCTCTGTTTATCGTCCCCCCTTTTCTTGTATGCTCTGTTCCTCTTTCCCGCTTTCAGGTTCTCGTTCCTTCTTGCACACACTGTTCTGCAATCCCCTATTCTTAAGCGCTCTGTTCTGCGTTCCCCATTTCTGTTGTGGTCCCCCTAACTTGCGCGCTCTATTCCTCACTCCCACTTCCATGCGCCCACAATTCCGAGTTCCCCTTTTCTGTCGAGTCCTGTTCCTCGTTGCCCCTTACTTGTGCGCTCTGTTCCTCGGTCCATGTTCCATCCTCAACATAGGCCAATAGACATTAGTGATGGCATTAAGAGATGTTAAGATCTCTGCCTTATATTCATCCTCCACCGACTCCTGATCGAAATTATGATCAAGTCAATTCAAACTTCAACCAACGGACGACAACTATCTGAAACTTTCTTGAGGCGTTTCACCCGTACAGCTGTGTTTCTTTACTTTTTTTTTTCTTCTTCTCTTCTTGACATTTATTTCCCTTCCTTGGTTATCCATTTGTCGACTTACCTGTCCCTCTCTGTTACCTTTTTCGCTTATCTATCCCCATTTCCATCTCGCTTTCCTTCTCTACCTGTTCCTTTTTCCTTTCTCAATCGTTATTTGAGTCTTTTCTCATCTTTCTCTTCTCCCTCTTTTCCTCCTAATCTCTTTCTCTTCTCTACCCTCTCTTATTTCTCTCTTCCCCCTTACCCTCCTCCTCCCCCACCCCTTTTGCATCCCTAAGCCAGCATCTTTATCGTGTCTCTGTTGCTATGGACACTTTTATAAGATAAATTGCAAGACATTTGAGGGGGTTTGGGTTTCTTGAAACTATGATAACGATTACGACAACAATGATGATGATGATGATGATGATGATGATGATGATGATGATGATGATGATGATGATGATGATGATGATGATGATGATGATACTACTAGGAATAAAACAAAATGCGTTACACCTCAAGACTGGATTATCAAACACGAAGCAATTGCCTGTGGAACTTATACCCGTAAAAATGTAGCCATTTCTCTTAATAGTAATTTATCATTTTTATATAGCATAGCAATTTTAGAAATCCTTCCCCGGATGTATACATATGTGTGTGTGTGTGTGTGTGTGTGTGTGTGTATGTGTGTGTGCGTCTATGTGTATGAGAAAGGGTATGTACTAATAAATCAAATGCTAATGTCTAACCACCACTAACAAAATCGAATAATACTTTGCCATAAATCAC
>BOPN01002338.1:114124-116624 GCA_017312705.2 Penaeus japonicus | reverse complement strand
GTATGTATGTATGTATGTATGTATATATATTTTTATAGAATCTTGACATTACGTTACTCCTCTTCGCTAACTATACTTCATTTTCTAAGCTGTAAAGAGAGAGTGAGGGGGAGAGGGAGGGAGGGAGAGCTAGAGAGAGAGGGGGGGAGAGAGAGGGGGAGAGAGAGGGGGAGAGAGAGGGGGAGAGAGAGGGGGAGAGAGAGGGAGAGGGAGAGGGAGAGAGAGAGAGAGAGAGAGAGAAAAGCCAGGAAGAAAAAAAAATAGATAAAGAGAGAGACAGTGAGAGAGAGAGATAATGTTCACCCTTCTCACATTCAAAATTGCCCCAAAATCAGCGCACATCATCATCTAATTTATCAAATCATGAAAAAAAAGACTTGAAAGAAACCCGCTACCGCAGTGCCATCAAAGAACGTTCCCAAAGTTGCTCAAACTTCCGACACAATAACGATCATTAGCAAGGTTACATGAAAACATTTTCTCCGGTAATTGGACAATAATACCCACCAAGTTAAGATCCTCTTCATGTTTTTCGAGAACGCCAACACTGGTAGAATACATCTAGATGAACATTTTGTAATGAACGTGAATTACAAGGGAATTACAAAGGAAAATTAGTAAACATGCGTTCACTAATACTTGTGTATACGTAATCCATGATTTCATAATATATGAATGACATTACTGAAGGCTGTTGAGGAAAAGCAAAACAAAATGCAGACAATATTTTTACATATTCTTTTTTCCAAGGGGATGAAGTACAAAGGAGAGAAAGAGGCATGAAAAACAGCTTTGGAAAGTGTGTATTAAGGACGGGTGGGGATGGGAGACGGGGAGGGGGGAGAGGGGGGGGGCACGTGGGGTTAATGTTTCAAGTGGATACAACAGGAAAGAACCCTCTCGGGTATCCAATGGGGGGAGGGGGGGGGGGGCGAAGGGGGGTTTAGGGGGGAGGGGATAAATGGGAGTAGAAGAGGGGGAGGGAAATGGTAAGGGACGACATAAAAAGGGAGATTTGTGGGATAATGGGTTCATGCTATGGGTGGAAGGGTGACTGGATGAGGGTGGTTAAGGAAGAGTAATAGACCGAGGGGAGGTAGGCTGGAGGTGAGAGAGAAAAAACGAAGCGAAGGGGTGGGGGGCAGAAGGGGGCAGGGTGAAGCCAAGAGGAATGAAGTTAATGAAGTCAAAAGCAAACATCAGATCTTTACGGAAACCAAAGACTTGGGAAAGGGGGGAATCGCAGATTAAGGCAGACACAAAAGTGAATCATGAACAGGAGCGGAAGAGAGAGTGAGAGAGAGAGCGAGTGAGGGAGAGAGGGTAGAGGGAGGGAGGGAGAGAGGGAGAGAGAAGAGAGAGAGAGAGAGAGAGAGAGCGAGAGAGAGAGAGAGAGAGAGAGAGAGAGAGAGAGAGAGAGAGAGAGGAGAGAGAGAGAAGAGAGAGAGAGAGAGAGAAGAGAGAGGACAGAGAAAAAGAGAGAAGAGAGAGGACAGAGAAAAAGAGAGAAGAGATAGGAGGTAGAGAGCGAGGCAGAAAAAAAGGGAGAATGAAAGAGAGAGGGGGAGGGGAGTGGGAGAGAGAGAGAGGAAATTAAGACTGGATGCAAAAAGACACAAGAAAACATGATACAAAATCCAAGCTGCCTCGGGCGTGATCTCGTTTCCTGAGTCAGATTGCAGAGTGGTGGGCGGGGTCTCCGAGAAGCGTGGGCACGGCGAACAGTCCGTAATGATTTGCTATATGTTAAGAATCTCTATATATATATATGTATGTATACATACATATGTATATATATATATATAGATTTATATATATATATATATATATATATATATCGGAAATCTACCAAAGAAAAAGAAAAGAAGAGAGGGAGATGGCCCCGTAAGCAAATCGCGTCATGCAAGAGCAGAAGAAGAAGAAGAAGCACTGCAAGAGAGGTCCCAGCCGAAGACGCTCGTGTGCCAGCACGGCCATTTTAAATACAATGGGCGCCTCGACCACCTCCTGTACCCGTCTTGTTACCAACCTGGACCCCAAGTGGACCCCCGACCTCGCTACGACGACCCCTAACTCCCCCCCGATCCGCTCGAAGGACCCCTTAGTTATGTCCTATGAAAAACGCAATTTCCCCTTTGCATGATAATCCTATACCTTGTTACTCCCGAGCCCCTAAAGGAGTGGCAGGCGAGTAAGAGTACGTTTTAGTGAAGGCATATGTGTGGCCACGGGTGGGTAGGGGAGCTAAAGCATAGGCGGGCACGAGGGAGTGTGTCTGGGCCAGAGACCAAGGGCACGAGGTGGGTAAACTCCGGGGCTGAACGAGACTGGAAAGATGAGAAAAGAACACACACGAGTTCTTGCGGGAAGAGGTTCATGCAGAGGGATGCTTGATGTTCGTGTTTAAACATTTATCTAAGTCTTCACGCGCACACATACGCATACATTCATATGTTATATATATTCCAGGTAAACGTATAGCGTATTCGTGTTTCCATCA
>BOPN01002338.1:99124-104124 GCA_017312705.2 Penaeus japonicus | reverse complement strand
CACCTATCTTCTCCATCCTCTATTCCTCCACCGGCATGCAAAGCCCCTCTAGGCATTTCTTGTCCCTATCTCAAGTCACATTACTTACGGCACTTCCTTACTTTGTCATAGCTATGCAATTTAAACCTTGAATTATAACCGAGATCTTGACCGTACTCTTCTGATTACTGTGACGTCCAAATTCACAAGACTTCGAAATGAAACACATTCTTTCACAGTGGTATTTTCGTTATATCAAGTACACGTTTAAGAATACCCGAATTAGTCCGTCTAAACACGACGAAAAATCCAAGAAAGTAAAAAATTATTACTTGCGGATACGTCAGTTTGACAGCGAAGCTTAACAGGAAAAAATTGAAGTTCAACATTATTCTAATCAGAAACCAATTACATTCCATTCTATTCAGTGATAGTTATTTATATTCATTTAATAAAACAAGTGAACATATAAAGGTTTCCTAGTTACCACCCTGGTGCGAGTCCCGTATGGTTATGTATTGTGAGTCTTACCTGAAAAGAGAGAAGAACATAATTAGTAAATGTGGAAATAAAATATATAAAATGCATTTTAACAGAGTTTAAATTTGTCCCCAATAATAATAATAATCATCGTCATCTTCACTATAATCTTCATCCTCATTACCGTCAACATCTCCATAAAACTATTATAGTAAACAAATATCAAAATTGAAACTACAACTTGAAATCTAAAAACCAAGCTATAACACAGCAGAAAGACATATAAATTGACCTGCAACCTTGCACATCAACATGCATTGTCCCATATACTTATGAAAATAGACGAAATGGCATCCCAACCAACCATCACAAACAATTGAAAGCAAAAGAGAGAACGAGACAGAGAATAATCAAATTTCATAAAATCCGAAATAAAAGAGAGAGAGCGAGAGTGAGTTAGAAGGCGCGAAAGAGGGAGGGAGAAAGAGAACAGATAAAAGTAAAGGAAGAGAGACTCCCACACACCAAGGGAGGGAAATGAGAGATTACAAACCGCAGAAATAGACAGAGCGATCACTCGTACCCGGCCGAGGCTGTTTGTCACTATTGTTTACATCTTAGTGCGGGCGCCTGCTCCCCGACCATGACTGTATTTGCTGACAGTCCCACTTCGGGAAGATCAACGGCAGCGTCGAGTTAATGATTCTGCGGAGGCCGAAATGTATCAACTTCGCCCGCAAGCAAAAATCCACGCTTTCCAGCGGGCTTGTATTGATGGCTGTTCATGGCCACCAGACCGTCTCCTTCCCCGTGTCTCGTTCCCTTTCGAGCGCCGAGGCTGGTACCGATTGCTTGTTTGCAATTTTCCCCTTTCGTCAGCAGTTTCCGAGATTAGATTTGCGGGCTTTTGTGTCTTCGCTGTGCAGTACATCCATCGCCGCATTATATCATTCCTCCTATCCTACCCTACCCCTACCCCTACGCCTACCCCTCCTCTCCCCTACCCCACCTACCCTAACCTTCCCCATCCACCCACCCAAATCCCGTCCATCACCTCCCCCCCCCAACTTCTTCCGCCTTCCAACCCCTTCGCATCGATAATTTCGCAAATTTTATTCACCGACTGATTTAAGACTCGTCGAGATGAGTAAAAGAAGAGTGATTCGGTTGATTTATTCTCACTCGTCGATCCTCGGAGAACCGTGACTCTTTTTTTTCTGAAGTTCGTCTTCAGAAATTTGACTTTCCGAGCTTGGTCATATTTTACTGCCGCGCGGGTCTCCTTTGCCGTCGCATTTCTGAGTTTCTTTTTTTCCCTTTCGTAATCTGAAAATGTCTCATCATATTTTATCCAGACCTGATCGTTTATTCATGACTGCATGATCTGCTGAGTCTGCTGACGTTGGAGAAAATGCTTTTGAATACAATATGCTTAGTTCCTTCCGTGCTATCTACTGACGCAGGGAGATAAATAGTAGCATCCACTCAGATATAATTTGGTGTGAATTTTCGCCGAAATATGCCATATTTCGGCAGATTACCCGCTAGCATATGCGCGCACGCGCGCGCGTGTGTGTGTGTGTGTGTGTGTGTGCGCGCGCGCGCGCGCTTATCTTCTCTTCTTCATTTTCTATTTTTTTAGTCAGTAAAAAAAATAGTGTTCTTATGACCGTTGCTGATTGGACCCCCCCTTCCAATTACCCAAGGGAGGAGTTGACCACAGCTAACCAGCCACGGTTACGCTATCACCTCAATTCATCCCTTGGGCGCCTTTCCTCAATCAACCCTTCCTCCCAACCCTTTCTTTTCTATTTCGCCTTTCGCTTTCTATTTGTTTATTTTTCGAAGCTTGTTTATTTTTTTCAAGTTTCCGTGTTTTTTTCCTACACATAACATTCCGCATGCATTACCCACCGGCCTCCAGTTGCTTTCTACAGGGCAGAGAAAAAAAAAAAAAAAAAAAAAAAAAAAAAAAAAAAAAAAAAAAAAAAAAAAAAAAAAAAAAAAAAAAAAAACCATCAATTTCTCTTTGTTTAACCTCGAGTCGAGTGCCTTACTGCCGCCACAGGTAAGGGCCCTTTCTGGCACTCACCACTGAGCATCTTTACCCACTGGTCGCTCAGGTTGCTATGAACTGGCTTGTTGGCTTCCACTAGTTTTATTTTCGAAATCGTGTTTTATTTTTCATGTGCTTTCCTTTGGGGGGGGGGGGAGTAGTTGACTTTTTATCTTATTTTCTGTCTTCTGTCTGCTACCTTTTGTTTTGTATACGTGTATCTTCTTCATGATGAATTGTCTCTGATCTCTGGAAATTTCCGCTTGAACGTGTTATTAATTGACTCATTTCTTTCCACACTCTTCTCTCTCTCTCTCTCTCTCTCTCTCTCTCTCTCTCTCTCTCTCTCTCTCTCTCTCTCTCTCTCTCTCTCTCTCTCTTCCTTTCCTTCTCCCCCTCCCTCTCTTCCTTTCCCTTACCCCCTCCCTCTCTTCCTTTCCCTTACTCTCTCTCTATCTTCCTTCCTCTCTCTCTCTCTCTCTCTCTCTCTCTCTCTCTCTCTCTCTCTCTCTTCTTTTCCCTTTTTTTCTCTCTCTTCCTTTCCCTCTCCCTCTCTCTCTCTTCCTTTCCCTCTCCCTCTCTTTCTCATCCTTTCCCTCTCCCTCTCTCTTTCTCTCTTCCTTTCCTTCTCCCTCCCTCTCTCTCTCCCCCCCCCCTCTCTCCCTCTCTCTCTCTCTCTCTCTCTCTCTCTCTCTCTCTCTCTCTCTCTCTCTCTCTCTCTCTCTCTCTCTCTCTCTCTCTCTCTCTCTCTCTCTTTCTTCTTTTCCCTTTTTTTCTCTCTCTTCCTTTCCCTCTCCCTCTCTTTCTCATCCTTTCCCTTTCCCTCTCCCTCTCTCTTTCTCTCTTCCTCTCCTTCTCCCCCTCTCTCTCTTCTGCCCCCCCCCCTCTCTCCCTTCCTTTCCCTCTCCCCCTCCCTCTCTTCCTTTCCCTTCCTCTCTCTCTCTCTCTTCCATCCTCTCTCTCTCTCTCTCTCTCTCTCTCTCTCTCTCTCTCTCTCTCTCTCTCTCTCTCTCTCTCTTTCTCTCTCTCTCCTCCTTTCCCTCTCTCTCTCTCTTTCTTCCTTTCCCTTTTTTTCTCTCTCTTCCTTTCCCTCTCCCTCTCTCGCTCTTCCTTTCCCTCTCCCTCTCTCGCTCTTCCTTTCCCTCTCCCTCTCTCTCTCTTCCTTTCCCTCTTCCTCTCTTTCTCATCATTTCCCTCTCCCTCTCTCTTTCTCTCTTCCTTTCCTTCTCCCCCCCTCTCCCTCTCTCCCTTCCATTCCTTTCCCTCTCCCCCTCTCTCTCTTCCTTTCCCTCTCCCTCTCTCTCTCTCTTCCTTTCCCTCTCCCTCTCTCTCTCTCTCTCTGCCTTTCCCTCTCCCTCTCTCTCTTCCATTTCTTTCCCTCTCCCCCTCTCTCTCATCCTTTCCCTTTTCCTCTCTCCTTCTTCCTTTCCCTCTCCCTATCTCTCATCCTTTCCCTTTTCCTCTCTCCCTTCCTTTCTCTCTCCCTATCTCTCATCCTTTCCCTCTCCCTCATCCTTTCCTTCTCCCTCTCTCTCATCCTTTCTCTCTCCCCTCTCTCTCATCCTTTCCCTCTCCCCCTCTCTCTCATCCTTCCCCTCTCCCCCTCCCTCATCCTTTCCCTCTCCCTCTCTCCCTCATCCTTTCTCTTTTCCTCTCTTTTTCTCCCCCTCCCTCTCCCTCACCTTCCCCCCCTCCCTCTCCCTCACACTTCAAAGGACACTTACCAAAGCCACTAACTGAAGAGTCAATTTACAGATCATTATATCCATTATCGGGAGGTCGGTCCTGTAGGCACTTATTGGGTAAATTTTTTTCGTTAATGTCTAATCCAGTCAGTGACATTCCCATGAGGCGTGATAACCCGTGCTTATCAGTGTCAGTGGGTTATTTTTATGGCGTTTGTATTTTTCGTTATTTGGAATTTTGTTGTCTATAAGAGATGGCTGCGTACTTTCTTTTCATTATCATCTCGATTATCATCATAAGGGCTAGCACTGCTATCAACAGTACATTGATAATGATAATAATTATATCATTATTTTTTAACGTCAGACCTATTACTCTTGTTACAGCTGTTACCATTAGAACTATAATAATAGCAGTCATAATAATACAATCAATATATTACACTTGGGATTATTATGATGACATTCATCATATATGAACGTTAAAGTAGATGGTGTTGTAAGAGAACTTGTAAAACATAGAGCTGCGTTCCATTATTACTGTGATTGACGTTCAAATTAAACTTTTTTTTTCAAAACGAAAGCTTTTCATGGAATTAGCTCAATGTCAACCGAACGTGACGCTAAAAAGGAATGTATTCAATGTTGGTGTTTTTTTTTTTTTTCTATTGGGATATTTTTTTTCCACTCTTCTGCTTCATCTTCTGTTTTTATTGTTCTCGTTTTCATCTCCTATCTTCCCTTCCCCTTTTTTTTTAGTTATCATTTTCTCTTTCCTCTCTCCCCCCTGTTCCTCTTCT
>BOPN01002338.1:76624-81624 GCA_017312705.2 Penaeus japonicus | reverse complement strand
GTAGTCACTGTCTGTCTCGTATCATGGCCATATTGGAAAATACGCTTTTATAAAAGCTATAAGGCAGATCTTGATATAATTGGGATACTATGGAGTTTTGGGTAGCATAAGAGTAGATAAAGGTAACTCAAGGAATACTTTAGGTGTGGAGTAAACAGACGTCAGAGGTTGAGAGATGAAGTTCGGCTAAAACAGCAGAGCTTCACTGTCAGAGTGCTTACCGTTTTTTTTTTTCACGTCCATGTAATGATAATATACTTAATAATGATAACTGTGATAATGATGTAAATAATAATATTCATAACATAATTACTCATGGGGATAATATACGTAATATTAATGATACCAAAAATAATACTTTACAGGATCTTCATTTTTTCTTATCTAATCTTAAGATAAAAATGTAACATATACCAATGACATCCCTAGCTGATTCTCCGGTGGTTACTCTTTTATTTCATTTAATACCCCCTACCCCCCCGTAAAAAAGTGCAACAGAAAATTAATCACACAATGCATAAAATACGTGAGTGATATGTGTGTGTGTGTGTGTGTGTGTGCACGCGCGCGCGCATGTGCGTGCGAGCGTGCGTGTATGTGTGAGTGCGCGCGCGTGTATACATGAACGTGGGAGGTAGAGTGAACGTCAGTGTTTGTGTATCGGCTTTGAGAATTCCTACGAAATCCGGATTTAGCACAGAATCAACCCAAACAGAAGTCGACCTTCGCCAAAACAACTGCCCCTATTTCCATCAGATATTCTATTACAAGCGCATTATTCCCCCTGTTACATTCAGTCTAGTACTGCTGTACCGTGATACTCTTATTTGCTTAGGTTGTATTCAAATGCGAGCTGCTTTCCATTTTCCTTATATTCCTGAAGAGCTTGCATTTTTCTTTTCTATTTCATGGAAAAAGAAAAACGTTAAACAATGATATTCTAAGAAATACTTTGACCTCTCAATGGTAGAAGAACAATCAACCTACAAAAGGCTAATCTTCGGGGGAATTCATCCCACCACTGTCTTATAAACACAAGAAAAAAAGACAGACTTCGAGGCTTCAACATTCCTTCACTTCTTCATTCGTCGCAGATACTGTCTTACCCTTCGTGTAGAAATGTCTGAAGATTAAAAAAAAAAAAAAAAAATAGTAAGAAAAAAAAATGTTGAAAACAATCATGCATATTACCACAACCTCGGAAGATTCTATAATTCCGTTTCCCCCCTTGCTAGGACGAAGTAGAGCCCCTCTATAAAATACAAATCCTCCTGTGTTGTATGACAGCGGATTGCATAAGTTGCAACATTCGCATGGTAATGTCAGCGACGAAGTTGGGACTGTGTGGCACACGAGTGGGTTGGTTCTCCCTGCAGCGTGTGGTGGTGGGTGGGTAGGTGGGGGGATGGGGGATGGGGGGGGGGGCTCCTGGACGAAGGAGACGATGAGTGCACAGAGGGGAAAAGAGAGGAGGGGGAGGTGGGTGGGCTGGTTGGGGGAGGGGGGGGGGTAGAGAGATGGGTTTACTGGAGGGGGATAGATGGTTTAGTGGGGATGCGGTGGGAGTGGGGAGTGGGTAAGGGGAGGGGGAGGGGGAGAGAGAGAGAGGGGGGGGGGGGGGATGAGGGGGAATGATTCCTGGACGAGAGAGACGATGTGTGAACAGATGGAAAAAAGAGGGAAAGGGGAGTAAGATGGGCTGATAGCTGGATGGGTGGAGGGAAGAAGGAGGATGTGAACATCGAGACATGATGGAAGTTCAGAATAATAGAGCGAGATGACATGACGTTTACTAAGACGTGAGAGATAAGGGGAGAGAGAGAGAGAGAGAGAGAGAGAGAGAGAGAGAGAGAGAGAGAGATAATAGAAGAAGAGAGAGAGAGAGAGAATGGAAGAGAGAGAAAGTGACAGCTTGATGAAATGACTCCGGATCGAGGGAGAGGAGTGCTACCGAGAAAGGGAAGGAGGGGTGAGGGAAGAGGGGATAAAGAAGGGGCGAGGGGGCCCAAGGGGAATGGAGGGAAGGGGAGTCCGATGAGATGATGAGGGAAAGGGAGAAAGGGTTTCGAAATCGGTGAATGAAGACGAAGGAGATAAGCATAAATGAATAGATAGGCGAGAGGAGAGGAGATAGAAGAACGAACGACAAGGGTAGTGACCCAGTTTGAGAGAGACGGGGGCGTTAGATGGGGCGAGGGGAAAGGTGGAAGTTAGAAGCTCTGTGTGTGTGTGTGTGTGAGAGAGAGAGAGAGAGAGAGAGAGAGAGAGAGAGAGAGAGAGAGAGAGAGAGAGAGAGGGGGGGGGGGGAAGAAAGTCAGAGAGAGAAAGAGAAAGAGAGAAAGAAAGAAAGATAGAAATAAAGAAAAACAAACAGACAGACAGACAGAGAGAGCCGAATCAGAGCAAAGTAGGTACGATGAGTAGAAATGAGCTGGAGAATATAATAGTTCCCAGAGAGCTGCGCATGAGAGGAATTGTCAGGATCCTATTAGGATTAGCCACATCACGGGGGTTGGGAAACGTGACGTGAAGTGCTATGAGAACGAAAACCAGTTACTTCGACGGAAAGGGAATCCCGTATAGAGGCAGATGTGTACCTGACTGGCCGTGTTCTATCGTCCTTACAAAGTCTTTACATAATCGATAAAGTAAATAATGATAATATTGATAGTAATAGTAATGATGATGATCTAAGTAGCAATGATAATAATGATAACGATAATAGTAATAATGATAACAATGGTAATGAACAGTGTAACAAAAATTATATCAGTAATCATTATCATCATAATTGTTATCATGATCATCACTACTACTACTACGATCACCCCCTTAAAAAGAAAAAGAAAAGAAGAAAAAATAAATAAATACTATTATAGACTTTGGCATCGTCGCTTCCTTACTAGAACTAAGTGTCATTTTTTTCACATTTGGTTTTAAGTGATAAACGTACCAAATCCCTGCAGCCGGAACCCTTTGTATGCAATCCTGTTTTAGTTGATAAGCAGCGCAATTCATCCCAAATATTCCCTTTTCTCTCTGTCGCCTTTTCCTCCACCCTCTCCCTATTGTTTTCGCCCCTTCCCCATCTTCCCTCTCTTTCAATCTGTCTATATTTCAACCTATTTCTTTCCCTTCCCCTGCGGCAAAGCCCCCTCTCCCTCTCTCCTTTTTTTAATTGTTTATCCCAGCTCTTCTCTTCTCCTGACCCTTCCCTTCGTTCTTACCTTATCTTTGCGTATTCCTTCTTCTATCTCTATTTTCTTTCTTCTTTTCCCCTTTCTCCTTCTCTTCTCTTCTCATTCTCTTACTTTCGTCTCTCTCTTCTCTCTTTTCTCCTTCCTTCTCTTTCTCCTCTCTTTTCTCCTCCCTTCTCTTTCTCCTCTCTTTTCTCCTCCCTTCTCTTTCTCCTCTCTTTTCTCCTCCCTTCTCTTTCTCCTCTCTTTTCTCCTCCCTTCTCTTTCTTCCCTCTCTCCTCCCCTCTCTTCTTTCCTCCCTTCCCCCCTCTCTTCTCTTTTCTTCTCTCCTCCCTTCTCTCCCTCGCCGTCTCAGTCTCTCTCTTACTCTCGCTCCCTCCCTACCCTTTCTTGATTGCCCAAGTCAATCAGTTTTCCCTCTTTAGAATCCCTTGTAATTTTCGTTGGTTCTTGCCCGGTAATGGCCATGTAACAGCGCATGAACTCTATCGTGACCGATACCAGCTGTTTTCTTTCTTCCTTCTTTCTTTCTTTCTTTCTTTCTTTCTCTCTCTCTCTCTCTTTCTCTCTCTCTCTCTCTCTTTCTCTCTCTTTCTCTCTCTCTTTCTCTCTCTCTTTCTCTCTCTTTCTTTCTCTCTCTCTCTCTTTCTCTTTCTCTCTCTCTCCCTTTCTCTTTTTCTCATTCTCTCAATCTTTTTTTTCTTTTCTTTTTCTCTTCTTTTCTCTCTTCCTCCTCTCATCTCTCTTTTCTCTCGTCTCTCTTTCCCCTCTTCTGACGTTCTCCTCCTGTCTTCTCTCTTTTTCCTCTTTTCTCTCCTCTCTCTATATCTATGCTAAATCTCCTCTCTCCTCGCTCTCTCATCATCTCTCAATCTCTTATCTCCTCGTTTTATATTTCGATATTTACTTCTCTATCCGTTACTTCCTTCTCTTTTACACGGTTCCTCTTTCATTACGTCAATCCCCATATCCAAATAAACTTCCGCATCAAAAGAATATTCTATGTCCATTACACATAATACAATAATGTATGATTAGTGAATAAACACCGAGAGAGCAGATGAAAGGAGTTTCCACACAATCGCAGAGATATGCTGTTCCCTCACAAAGGCATCTGCATATTTCAATTATTTTGTCGTATAACTGTTATGGAAAATAAAGGAACAACGGCGAGTGAACAACGTGAAAAATCCTGTTCATGGTGACGCATTCATATAGGAACTTGCTTTGATAGGGCGAGAGACAGAGAGAGAGAGAGAGAGAGAGAGAGAGAGAGAGAGAGAGAGAGAGAGAGAGAGAGAGAGAGAGAGAGAGAGAGAGAGAGAGAGAGAGAGAGAGAGAGAGAGAGAGAGAGAAAGAGAGAGATAGAAAGAAAGAGAGAGAGAGAGAGAGAGAGAAAGACAGAGAGAAACATAGAGAGGAAGAGACAGAGAAACATAGAGAGGAAGAGACAGAGAAACATAGAGAGGAAGAGACAGAGAAACATAGAGAGGAAGAGACAGAGAGACATAGACAGAGAGAAGGATCGACGTTGCCACCTTAGCAACGCCTAGCCTCCACTCGTTTTCCTTGACACACCACCCCTTTCACTCACTCACGCACTCGTCTTTCCGTTCGTCTTTCCCTCTCCCTCTTTTCGCCGGCGCCTCACTTAAAAACATTTTACGGCGCGGTATTCGCCATAGGGGCAGAGAAGCCGGGTTTACCTTCCTCGCTTTAACTGAATATCGGAGCAGCGTAGCGCCATACATTTCATGTGTATGCTATAACGTTATGTTGTATAAATAGCCCATGTCCGATTGG
>BOPN01002338.1:61624-66624 GCA_017312705.2 Penaeus japonicus | reverse complement strand
GGCAGCAGCAGCAGCAGCAGCAACGCAGACAAGGGCAGCAGCAGCAGCAGAAACGCAGACAAGGGCAGCAGCAGCATCAGAAACGCAAACAAGGGCAGCAGCAGCATCAGAAACGCAGACAAGGGCAGCAGCAGCAGCAGCAGCAACGCAGACAAGGGCAGCAGCAGCAGCAGAAACGCAGACAAGGGCAGCAGCAGCATCAGAAACGCAAACAAGGGCAGCAGCAGCATCAGAAACGCAGACAAGGGCAGCAGCAGCAGCAGCAGCAACGCAGACAAGGGCAACAGCAGCAGCAGCAGCAACGCAGACAAGGGCAGCAGCAGCAGCAGTAGGAAAGTGTATTTTGAAGATTTACTCTGAATATGATTCTGCCAGGTCATCACCCCAGCAAGGATCAGGAAGGGATGGCAGCTTATCCATTTATTGCAATGAAAGAGTGGAATTGAAGTGAATGCAATGAAGGTCCGACGTAGCAGGAGCGGGACATCGTCCCCGGAATTTGGAGGAAATGGCTGTCAATACAAGAGCATTCCTTTTTAATATAGTTATAACTTCCTTCACTTGAATCATACTTTATGTTAATAAAAAATGAGAAAATACTTTGAAAGAACACTATAAAATCCATGAATAAATTCAATATTCTGGGTTAAAGTGACAGTACATTTTTTGTTAACATTAATCTTCTCTTTTCTTTTTTTATTCTTCATTTTATTTTTATTTTTATCTTCGGAAAGCGAACTGAAAACGACGAACGAAAATGCACTTTTAAAACCAAGAAGGGATATTGCAAGTCTACTGATTGACGGGCTATTCCCACGCAAGCGAGGGTTCGTCCCTACGTATGTGGCTGTGGCAGTATGTACGTGCACTGTATGTATATGTGTACACATTTGTGTGTGTGTGTGTGTGTGTGTGTGTGTGTGTGTGTGTGTGTGTGTGTGTGTGTGTGTGTGTGTGTGTGTGTGTGTGTGTGTGTGTGTGCGCATGTGCATATGCATGTGCAAGTGCCTGTGCGAGTGCGATGTGTGTGTATATATGTATGTATGATGGAATAATACAGTAGTGTCTTTTTATATAGACCACAACACAACACCATCATACACATAGGAGCAACCTCGGTATCCTGGTATCGTATTTGAATTTCTAAATCACTTCCCACAGGGATTGTCCGTAAAACCTCGCTATCATAATCTAGTGAGGATATACAGATTATTTCCATGAAGCTAGAATAGATCCGGGTTAGACGATCTTTTTAGTTGGTTCTGTCGTGTAATGGTCTAGTTCTGATCTCTTCGCTCCGGGAGAGTCGGTTCCTCGTCCATAGCTTTCCTCGGCCTGTTCCAAACTTGAGAACATTTGTACAGACCCGAGTCTCTGCGCTGTGGCAAGACGTCTACGCCGACGTCGTGCCTTAGCATCATCCGGATTGGGAAGCGATTGATCTTCAGTGTTCCCTCTCCTAAAAACATAGCCATAAACTGCAAAGAGGAGCCAATCCCGAGGGCGAGGGAGGTGGTTCTACAAGTTTCCTCTCCAAAGGGGAGCGAGATGATTAGGATTGTGGGTAAACTCGGCAAATCCTACTTAGGGATCGGGATAAGTGATTGCAGGCTGAGATCTTAGCAGAGCCGATAATGATAAAGAATCCTTCCCGCAAAAATGGCGACAACCACTCTCAGGAAGCGGATTTGGTAGGGCCCTCTTGGGAGATAGCAAAAAAAGAGTGAAGGACACATGCTGCTTACATGATGGTTTTATATTGTTTAACCATGTAAAAAAATGTTATATAATAGAACTACAGGACTGTGAAGAACACATTCCAGGACTCTTCCACCTATAACATCGAGTAGTGAGGTCTCCCTCCTGAATACAACCCAATGGGACAGAGTATGATGCCCCAAGAAAAAAATATATCATGAACAGAAAGAGCGGTTTTGTGGAAGATAATTAAATGAACATGATAAAGGAAGTTAAAAGATAACAGACTACCATGGACAGTGAGTATGTGTTCCTTCGTGCGTGTGCCCGCTCGGGGTTGAGCCACGGGGGGCGATCGGCGAAAGCGAGAAACGACTTGACTTGAGAGAGGATAAGGAGTGACAAGATTACATGGACATTACTTTATTCCTCTGTTACCGGGTAAGGTAGTTTGAGACATTATCAATGGAAACGAAATAACTGGTAGTTTTAGAGAATGAAGTTGATTTATCTACTGCTGGGGGATATTTCTAGTTAATATTAAGTAATGTTACCTTTACGTTCAAATAGAAAACCCTAACAATATTAAATGTTTGGTCTTTATAATCCTTTATAGAGTGAGAGATGATGCTTGGTTAAGATGTCAGAGTAATATTTCATATTTGAGTAAGTAGTTATATGGAGAAAAGGTTTCCGTTCATATATATATATATATATATATATATATATATATATATATATATATATATATATATATATATATATATATAATATATATATATTATGTATATGTATATGTATATATATAAATATATATATATATATATATATATATATATATATATATATATATATATATTCATATATGTATATGTATATGTATATGTATATATATATATATATATATATATATATATATATATATATATATATATATATGTGCATAAATATATATATATATATATATATATATATATATATATATATGTATATGTATATGTATATATATATATATATATATATATATATGTATATGTATATATATATATATATATATATATATATATATATATATATATGTATATGTATATGTATATGTATATGTATATATATATATATATATATATACACACACAAACAGACACACATCCATATGTATATATATCGCATTCAGAAAGGACAACACTTTGAGGACAATTTCTTGAGCCAGACATAAGACTATTCCAAAGGAAGGACCCCTAAAAATGCATTTGTATTCATTGTATATTTTTCGCGTTTCCACCTGTAGAGTCCTTTAGTGCCCTACTTAAAGTGCTGTGTTAAAATTGGTCTTTTTATATATTCTATTTAGGTCCAATCTAATATATTCTTATAATGTAACGTGGCCAACACACGCACACAAATGTCTACAGCACATACAAAAGAATCAATAGAAAAGAAAGAAAAAAGAATATCAGTTATACATATAGACAAACACACGCAGGCACTTCTATTTATCTATCTATCTATATACAAATGCATTCATACTATATTATATATATATATATATATATATATATATATATATATATATATATATATATATATATATCACAGAATACACAATACGGGCCCTTCCTAATTCATTCTTCCCATACCTAAGGGACAATGAAAGAAATCATATAAAGGAGTCAGTCAGATTAGTTTTCTCCTCACCCTTTATGGCCAACGCTCTTCTGCAGCTCTTCAAAAATTTCTCACTTCCTCCGAAGCTGATAAATTTCCCCCCAGTTTTTTGTCCGTGTTTCAGAAATGGTTCTTCTTTCCTCTTTTGATCATTTCCTCTTCTTTACGAGAGGATGTCCGCTTCAATTTTACACCCTGGGAACCTACTTCTGTGATCAATACGACACCCCCCCCCCCTTTTTCCCCCTCCCTTTTCTCGTTCCTTCGATTATTCTTAGCGTTCTCGTTTAGTGCGGTTTCATTCGCTGCTGGTTAACGTGCCTGGGTGGAATTCTATATTCTATATTCTCTCTCTCTCTCTCTCTCTCTCTCTCTCTCTCTCTCTCTCTCTCTCTCTCTCTCTCTCTCTCTCTCTCTCTCCTGTCTTAATCATTCTATCCCCCCATTTTATACGTTATTTTTACTTTCTCACTTCATATCCTCCCCCTCTCTCTCTGTCTGCCTTTTACTATCTCTCTCTCTCGCTCTCTCGCTGGTCAGTATATTTTTTCCAAACTTTCCCTCTTTCAGATTATTCCTAATCTATCGTCGCTTATTCGCAGCTGATACTCCACTCTCATACGGCCTCGTCTAACATGCCTGAGTTAGCATTCACTAATTCTCTCGCCTCAGTGTGCTTTACATTACCGACCTACATTGGCTATCCCTTCCCTCTGACGAGTTCTTGTTAAGTCCCTTAGCATTTTCAAGTAGCGTGTCTCTGCTAAACCTTTTTTTTTTTTTTTTTTTTTTTTTTGGGGGGGGGGGCAGGCGCTACGGTGAAAACTTTTTCACTGTGCAATTTCCATTTATCCTTTACGTTGTATATTTACTATAATTTTGTTATAGTAATTTATGTTATGTTTGAGTTATTAATAACATTCATCGTACAATACAGTAAGCCATAGTGGTTATATTTTGTTACCGGATTATTGCATTTTGCGTGTGCGTGTGAACCTGCGCACTTGTATGCATGCGTGTGTGTGTGCGTCTGTGTGAGTGAGTATACTGAAGCGAGTCTACAGAAGGTAAATATCACGTTTGGTATGAATTATGCAGTAATAAAATATACCAAATCATATCAAAATAGTTTAAGCATGCGAAGATGTTATTAGTTGGTCTACAGAAGAAATGTAGTGACTGGATATATAATTCAGTTTTCGCATAGTAAAATGAGGACGTTCTTCCTCGAGTCTTAAATAGGCAGAATATAAAACATATATATCGATAAACAGTTGTTGCAGAAGAGACTGACGGCGAATTACAGAACATAGAATAGAGACAGTAATAATAACAATGCAAGGAGAGAAATATCTATATTGAAATCATGATAATGACTATATCAATCAATAGTAACAATACCGTAATGATAAAACCAATGAAGAAAAATATATTCATACATAACGTAAGACAAGCAGTGCGTTTACCTTCCAATCTATTCATAATTAATATTATTTCTGCTTGTGCCTTCTTTAAAAAGACAATTGAAATGTGGATATAATTCATAGTTTAGCTTAATATCTACAATTCTTAAGAATATTCTAGTCACCAATGATAATACAACATATATTCATACCAAATGATAAAACAAATGATCT
>BOPN01002338.1:50277-60227 GCA_017312705.2 Penaeus japonicus | reverse complement strand
GAGAATCAAAGTAAGTTACACCACGTATATCACTGGTAATTCTCTTTTCAGCTTCCACTTCGTATTTGTTTGCAATAAAAGTAAGAATCGACATATCACGACAGGAATCGCATATATTCTGGCTCATCCGTCGCGTGTTGATATCTAAACCCTTGCAAGGAGAGACTCGACGGCGCCTCTGGGTTTTCGCACGGTGTGGCGGCTCTGAATCCCAAGGTCGTATCTGTACAGCCAGTTGGAAGATTCTGTAATGCTAGCTCTTTGTAGAATCGCGGAATAATTCTCTTATAACTTTCTCATACTGGCATTTGAAGATTATTTCCCCCATGACAACTGACCGAAGAAGAAGAAGAAAAGAAAAGAAAAGAAAAAAAACGCCTATAAAACACAAAGGCTTCCGTATCCGCCACCCAACCCATGCGATTTACGCCACCGAGTTTTCTGGCGAGCTCGATGATGATTACGTCAACTTCCGCTAGATAATAAGCAAACGGCTTTGTTGTGAACTGTCTGTCGACCACCAAGCACAAGAGAAGGGAATGTATGACTCTTGCACAAAGTGACTCCTTATACACGTTGAAATAACCGCGGTGTTGCCAAGTAAATACGATTGTTACGTTGATGCATAACCATAGATGTGGATTGAGCAAGAACCGTGTCCGCTATATAAATCATCGTTCTGCCATAAGCTGAACAAAGGCAACTAATCCTCAAATCAAGTCATGCATACCCGATATTCACAGAACATAGACTAAGCACTTCTTCGAAGTTGCCCTTTGTTGGAATCAGTGTTCCCAAAATAGCTCCAGAACACGTTTTGTATTTTTCACATTCATAACCTATTGTAATGTAATTGTACATATACACGGTCGCATGGTCTTCTTTCCAGTATATAATCCTTATCCACTAAACAACAACTAATCAAATGCAAAACAAGTTTTTCTGTTCCATCCCAATAAAAAAAAAAACTTGTAGCAACCATAATTGCTATTTGAGCATACGCACTCCCCTTTCCTTTCTTTGTCCACCTCTTTTCCTCTCTTTCTCTCCTCCCTCTCCCTCTCTTCCTGTCCAGATTCCTTGATTCTATCAAGCTTTCTTTTTCCCTCTCTCGCTCTTCCTCTCACCCCACTTTCTTCTTTTCCCTTTCTCTCGTTTCATAACCTCTTTTCTCTTCCAATAATCCATTAAATTTTGCATTGTTTTGGGATTCTCTGTTTCACAAATTAACACATGATGTTTCTATCAAATCTTAGTGAATTTTTGTCATTATGAAATCATTAACATGTCAGTAATTCTAGTAAGAAGACATGTCCACAAATACATACTTTAAAATACCATCTACTGTGACAAATAGCTATTTCAATCCTCTCATAAGATGTCGTCTATATTGCAGATTACACCCCATTTCCACAAAATCTTGTTCAAAACGATGTATTTTCAGTTGTGAATGAATTTCAGTGAAACTGGATATCATAAATTTCAAAAAAATTAATTCAATTTGAATGTACACATTATTCCAACTGGATATCATAATATTCAAATAAATATTATAATTTGCTTTAAACATACACATTTTTCCCACTGTTGATCCATCTAATCATGCAGTTCCTACAGTTCACATTTTCTCAAACAAATCTTAGGGGAGTAAATTCTAAGCCCTTTCATAGCATGGGAGAGGTAGCTAGCCCCAAGGCTGACAAATCTTGTAGCAACATACAACTAACTTTTTTTAGGTGTCTGGAAGTTACCAGTAGCATGACATACACAGTAGTAGTGCTGCACAAAGTACCAATGGGAGTATAAACCAGAAAACCTAATCATGCAATTATATTATTTCCAGAGAAATCTTTGTTTACTTAAAAAAAAACACCCACTTTTATATTTTTGTTGTTTATCTTTTAATTCTGGAGGAATTTTCAATCATTTGGTTGAGATGGGGGGGGGGGGACCAACTACTAATGGAGTGATACAAAACCAGTAACCTTCAAGTATAAAAAAAAATGGGTGATGCAAGAGCAGTCAGAAATCTAAGAGACCTCTCTTTTTTATGTACTTTTTTTTTTCTCCTTAAACATTAAACTAATACTAACACTCAACTAATAAATAATCAATACTTATATCATGATTCACACTCAGCTGGTAGTCAAACAAAGATAAAAAACAATGAGCACGAAGCTCCCCTAAACACCTTGGCATTTCACAAATACATCTACATTATCAAATAAAAAATGAAGTCAACATTTTGTTTGACCTGTTATCCTCTTAATGACAAAGAAAATAACAGGTATTCTCACCACTTTACAAACCTTACATAAATCTTGCATTCATACATTTAATCAGTTTAATGAATATAAGAGCAACAAAGCCAAAAATAAACTTGCCAACTAAATGTCACCTAATTACAGACATTAATTCCGCTCACTTGGTTCACACACACCTACACACACACCTACACACACACACACACACACACACCTACACACACACACACACACACACACACACACACACACACACACACACACACACACACACACACACACACACACACACACACACACACACACACACCTACCTTTAATGTAATATTTCTAATCCAAAAATTAGGTGGAAAAACATATAAGACAAACAAAAGTGATTTAATACAAAAATATAGCAATGCAATATTGTTTGAACATTTTCTTTAAATCAGTATTACTATGCATGACATCAATACAGCTTACTCTTCCCCTGTTCATACAGATCAGATCTACCCCTCCAAGTTGCACTTTGCAAGCCATTCCCTGTCATCTTATTGCGGAAATGAAAAATTATGATTATCTAGCCCTTCCAAGACCGGCCACATCTGAAGCTGTTCAGCCTGGGATGGGCATTTTAAGGATTGTGGTTTCAAAAACCTTCTAGACTTATAGTTTGGTATATGAGTCTATATATGGTATGTTAGCAAAGCGATACTAATAAGTATTTGTTTGATATGATGCCCTGGCTACAAAAACATAGGTATAAATAGCTACATTTCAACAAACGGAAAAGTTCAGTAAGAAAGTGATCCAACCCTGTGAAAAATCCTCATTGCTGAAGGGTTCACCAACAAATTTAGTTTATAAAAAAGAAGCAATACTGTAATTCACTAAAGACTTGTCCTTCTACTTCAATACAGGCAGGTATGTGTGACTCTGCCAATCATCCCCGCATGATACAGCTATCTCTCATACATATATACCATACTCACATACTCACACACACACACACACATTAACATGCATACACACACACACACTAACATACATACTTACATACATACATACATACATACATACATACATACACACACTCTCACACACACACACACACACACACACCACACACACACACACACACACACACACACACACACACACACACACACACACACACACACACACACACACACACACACACACTAACACACACACTAACACATTAACACGCATACACACACACTAACACACACACACACTAACATACATACACACTCACTCACTCACTCACTCACTCACTCACTCACTCACTCACTCACTCACTCACACACACACACACACACACACATACACATACACATACACATACACATACACATACACATACACATACACATACACATACACATATACATATACATATACATATACATATACATACACATACACACACACTCAGACCCATTTACTCAAATTCCCTCATACTCACTCACTCACTAACACACATACTATACACTCACACTCACAGACTATACACTCACAATCACACACTATACACTCTCTTAGTCATTATACACAAACAGTACACACTCACACACTTCACACACTACACACTACACACTCGCACACTCACTTTCCAGTGAAATGCCATACATACAACCATACATATTTTTCACAAGTTCCAATAAATAAAAAGCTTCTGGGGGTTATAAGTGAGGAGTCCAGTATACTAATCTAAAACTATGTAAGTTGATTGTATGTGAAAAAAGCCTTGCTGCAGTATTAAACAAACAATCAAACATCACTTAGTTGATAGATTGTAACTGGAATTAAGCATGCACTACATAAGGCATCAAGACAGATGTTGATGATAAACAATAAAAACAAAAATCTGGATATAAATTTACTGCAGTAAGAGGCAATGTATTTCCTATATTACTGTGATCATCATAATCAGGCTATATCAATGGTCTTTTGCCATCTTCTTCACATTTTCCCATCCCAAGGTGCACTCTTGTTTTTGCAGTCCATACACACTTAAATATCAATGGATTGATTGCCCTAATGTTAGGTCTGGGGGATTTTCAACAAAGTATTACTACATTATCACTGTTCTTCACACCTTACAACAGCAGTATCGGTACAATGACCATGACTATGGCAAAAGACTAGGGCTAAAGCTAATAGACTTCACCCTTCCTTGACAGGCATTTTCATGGGGTCAAATCACTTTTGTACTGTATTTTTCCTTTTGATAAAATTACAAGTTATTTATTCCTTTGGTTAAGATGACCCGTTATACCAAATTCTCATGAGAATCACTTTCAGCCAAGGCTAGACAACTCAAGATGTAGCGAGTCTTGGATGAATTAATGATTGAATGGTACCAAGTATATTTACCAGATTTTCATCAACAAGTTTGAAAAAGCTCTTCTAATATTTGATAATTTTCCCTTTCTCATTTCAGTTTTACATTAGTTATGAAACTGTAAATATACATCAGATATTACATTGCTAATCTACATTATGTATCATGACATATGCCTTTACCTAGGTTGGAGTGGGTATCTTATGATGCTCTGAGTGGTTCCTATCATGTTTTAGACTTATGGTATGCTATACGAATATAGCATACCATAAGGTATAATAGTACTGTGATACTAATTAGCATTTGATATGATGCCTTAGTAACAATGCTTTGCTTGTAATTTCAACAAAACTAAAAATGCATTACAAAGTGACCCCACCCCATGTAACATGCCCACTGCAGAAGGGTTAATCTTTACTACCTTGACGGCTAGGTTGGGAAGCAAGCATGTTAAAACCAAACTCTCGATTGTAGAAATACATTCCAAGTTGGCACACTAGTAAGGTGATAGGCATTTTCACACATCTTGGCATTACAATTTTCTTTAATTTCTATCACAATTACTCAGTGCTAGGCCATAGTTTTATGACTTTCTCTGCATTTTCCAAAGTTTAGCATAGAATACAAAAACTTTTTTTTTTTACTAATATGAAATGTTGGAGATCTTGCCTATATCACATATGGATAAAACACCAGCTTGGAAAATGCATTCATCAGTTACTTATACCCCATTTACAAATATTTGCCAGATGCACAGAACCCAAAATATTTGAGGACTAAACACACATACCCACTTGGGTAAATTTTCCGAACAACGCCGCGTTACGAAATACCACAAAAGTGGTCTCAATGGATTCCTCTCAACCTCTACTATTCATATATAGTGAATTTAATGAGCGCTTGCACCCCTGGACCCCACAATCTGGGTGTCTTTTTTTAAGGCACTCCGTGCTACCTCGTCCTACTTCGGGGCATATTTCGCTTGCAAAATCTTAACCCAATGACCTACCTAACTTTGCCTAGTTTTGAATTAATCCCTAGCCAAGGGACCCCCCCTTTTTATGGCACTTCGTGCAACATACCTTGGGCAAGATACCCCGAAACCACCATCCTCGCTCTGAAATGTAAACATGGCTGTGTTTACGTATTTACGGCTAGCGACAAGCTGTGGACTGGATACCCCCAAGGAATTACCTGCATGTGCTGTTATGTTCTCTCAACAGATGGGCAAACTTCAAACCTAAGCAAAGTTAGGTAGAAGATTTTGCATACGAAATATGGCCGGAATTCATATTTTACCCCGCAATTTCCCTGATCTACTTCATCCCCTCCTCTACTATCGGGACCCAGATTGTGGGCTTCAGGGGTGCAAGCGCTCATTAATTTCACTTTATATGAATAGTAGAGGTTGAGAGGAATCCATCCATACCACTTTTGTGGTATTTCGTAACGCGGCGTTGTTCGGAAAATTTACCCCCACTTGTTATAGGCTCCCCTTAAAGATGTGTTTTTCGTATCTGAGACCTATTTTTAACAAAGCAAAAACAAACAAAACTGAAAACTCATATTGTTGAGTTGCAGTATAAAATAGCAATCACATTACCACAGAAGAACACTCTCAAAACAAAAACATATTGCCAAATCCTTGAATAACATGAAATCCCAAGAACAACCAACATAAACAAGTCCCTCTACAAAAAATGGAACCATAAAAAACAAAACTATCTTAGACAACATCCCATATGACTAAGCAAGTCCCCTTATATCACACAAAACATAACATAGCTACTTCTTCCCCCAAATACGAATATGGTTTGACTCGATTTCCTTGTGCGAGAACTTTGCGAAATGTAAACAAATGTTTCTGCAGACATACTGACCTGCTGTTGCTCGATATTATCACATATAGAAGTATAATAGCGTAAATGTAAGTGTTGATGAATGTTAGAATCGTACTTGTATGCTAAGAGAGCTATCCTCCTATGTAAATAAACGGAAAAAGTTGTCACTAGCCTCATCATACGTTTCCCAGCGATTCCACACTTGTGTCCTGCCCTGGAATGAAAGCTCATCATCGAATAGCTGCAAAGCGGACTCTGCGTGTTTTCCTGTTCTTAATTCTCCTCGTATCACTTCCTAAACACTAAAACATTAATAATGCAACGGATATAAACACACTAAACTAATTGGAAGCGCCTCGCACATGGGATCTACTTTGTTTTGCGGAGACTCACCTCATCGTAGTGTGTTCTGGGTCCTCTGTCACCGAACTCTTCCTTCTTAACTCTCGGATTTGGTCTAGACTTTCAAGCTTCTGACTTAAATCTGCGGACAAAATAAGAGCCCCACCATTAGCACACAAGTGGGAGCAGGTTGGTTTCCACACTGGCTCAAAATGTGAGACATAAGACGGGAAAAAGCGGCGTGCGAGTGCAGGCTCTCACCCCTCCTTGTCCTGTGGATGATCCTGCTGGGGCCTCGCGAGACCGTGTACATCGTGGTATTCCTGCGCCGCTCGCCACTGCCTGCAGACGACGGCCCTCTCAGCCGCACTCCTCCACTCGCTCCTATAACCTCGCTTGGGGGAATATCTGCCCGATCACGGGCCTTGTGGTGACTGCTCTTCCGCTCACAGATGATGGCACAAGTCGGCGAGGCTTGCCAATGATCGCGACAGTAGGCTTTTGTACAGTAACGAGTAAGCCGAAAGACAGGCACCCAAGTGAACCGATCTGTCCGGCGGCTGAGGCAGACTAAGCCACGGGCTGGCCACGGCCTTCCGTGCACCCCATGGCTCTACCTGTTGTCATAATGTATCGTCCAAGCACTGCTGCTTTTTTCGTCATTTCAGTGGTTGACAACCTACCTATCAAAACGAGCATCTCCATGTGATAAATGTTTTCAGCGGCACCCATATGCACTCGGATATTTAATTTGCACCAAATGCAATTTAGGCAACTTGGCATTGACCTGGCATTATGAATGGCCTTTTATTCGAGAACTTCTATTGCATACACTGTATTCTTACTCATCTACAACATCTTCAGAACTACCAGTTATCTTCCGTGCATTAATAAAATCGTAAAACAGTTACGTAGATGCATTTGTCGCGTTAAATAGTGGCCCTCTCGTGGCCTTGCATAAGTGCGTCGCGGTGGTTGCGTCATCCTGACTTCCATGTTTTCAGGAGCGTATTGTATAACGCAAGCATTCCACGCACGGTTTTACCCGAATTTCTTGGTTCATTCGTATCAGCATTAGTAGAATTGTTCACACTAGGCAGGATTTCTTTACTTGTATGTTACTTTATTTGTTTATAATGGATTTGTTTAATTAAGAATGGACTCATTGTTATGCGTACGCATTTCCATACGCACAGTTTTGGACATATAGATAGGTTTGTAAATTGAAGTTACATAAGTATGGGTGTGATGTTTGGTCACATGTCACGCACACTCACACACACACACACACACACACACACACACACACACACACACACACACACACACACACACACACACACACAGTCACTCACACACACTCACACATACACACACACACATATATGTATATATATGTATATATATATGTATGTATGTATATATATGTACTGTATATATATACACACATACACACACTTTAATTTTAATGTGTATATGTGTAAATCTTTGGCTGTCATTAATTAGTTGGGAACTTGCGGGGGGAACAGCTGATAACGGGGGTAAGAGCACTAGGCGAGTGCTAAATTTCCAAAGCAGCTACCAATTTATCTAATTCAAAATGGGGGGAGACGTGCCCTTACACAGTTCCGATACTGGCAAACTCTCGTGCGCCTGTGTCCCTGCGTGCATGTATAGCAACAATATATAATTTGCCTCTGATAAATTAAGACGAGATTTGTTCCTGAGGCCGGATACTCAAAACAAGATGTCGGTTACGAGATAAAGGATCTTGTAACCGATTTACAACATTGTAGCTTACAATCTCCATACAGTATCGTAATTCAACTATACTCAATTTCTTTGTAAGCACATTGTCAGGTTAATTAATGTTAGCATTGTGAATGTATTTCCAAGAGAGGACTGTTCGACAGCCGATTCAACAGCCATCCCGCTAACGAGATGTCACAGATATCAGCTATTGTTTCCCTACGTAGTTACTAACCCTGCCAGAAATGAAGAACAATATGGAAGGCAAAAACAAAATATGAAGAAAAAAAATATCAAATTCAATGAGTGTAACGTAAAGGCAAGTGCAATTTAGTTTCATAATAACGTCAAAATATCCTCTGGTAACAAAAATGCTCAAGTAAGACCTTCAAAGCAATTCACTTCACGGCAATTTCAGAGTAAATTTAATTATCATCATCTCTTTAGAGGAACACGAGATGGCAGAACCCATCGGGACCACATAAGCAAGCCAATCCCAACTTTTACAAATAGAAGACAGGAACTATCATCATCTTGCGAAACAGCAGAAAACAGCAGGCAATGGCACAGTGGAAAAAGAGTCTTACAGGAAGATGTAAGGATTTTACCAGACATTCTTCTTGTTCAGTCAGATATAGAAAATCATTTAAGAGCTCTTGTCACCTCAGTACGAGATGTTCCATTACTGCTTCAAGCTATGGGCATTATGTTGCAGGGTAAATCGTGATTTTTGTTGTTAAAACTTTAGATGTTATTGTTATAGATAAATAAGCTCTTTTATGCACTTCTATTAACTAATCTGTAAATATTTACTTTGAAAACTTATACTAGTATCTTTTAATATTATTTTTTGTAAGTTAGAAAACTACGTATTTTGTTTTGTAAAGCTAGAGGCCAAAATTCTTATTGTCGCGTTTGTCGTTTGTCAAAAAAATTACGTTAAATTCATTAATTAAATTGAGTGTTAAAACAATGACAAAGCGCAGACATTAAACAAAATACAACAGGAAGATAATTTTCTACGTTAATTATGGATGAATAAGCATAATATCAAGTGAAGGATTAATAGCCCCCCATATCGATTATGCAATCGGGATATAAAGCGTCATTTATAAGGGTTCAAATTCGAACAACTTCCCCCGACCAGCTGTACCATACAACGTGCTTTGAAATGTGTGACATCACAACATGGCGGATATTTTGGTTTTGAGTATGACCCTCTGAGGATTTACGCCAGTGTAGTCCTATCGAGGAGAGATAAAATATGCTTTTTTAGTGCCCGACCCCTAGAAACTGATATTGTATCTGAATTGCCCCACGCATAATTATTATTCCCAGCAACATGTAAGTCTACGGAAGTGCTTCTGCAACTTTCAAAACGGAGTACCTCGGATTTGCTAAGGATTT